>KV417512.1:26104-155608 GCA_001630335.1 Athelia psychrophila | reverse complement strand
CACGGACCTTGCGGTCAACCTCTAGGATCGCTTTATAATCGGTAGACCTGGCACCGAGAGTCAGTTCAAGTACCGAGTCAAATATTTTTCTTGTGAACTGATATTTCCAATTCCAAACTGCTCTAGTCCATCAGCAAGTGCAGAAATGAAGGAGCTCCGCACCTACATTGATGCTCTGTGTCAGAGTCGCCTTGAGCTTTCGGAAGTCCACAGTCCACGTAGGCAATGTCGATGGAAGGTGGGCGCCCAAGTGCGAGACTCTTTAGGTTGCTGAGATAAGTGAAGTGAGCACAAGTATAGTGTAAAACGCACATGAAATACGTCTGCCGAGTAAATCTCCCAAAAAAGAGTCCTCCGCCGTTCGGCCATGGTGGCATCCATATTCCATCGCGCAGGGTCACGATCTGTCCGACGTGAATATCGACGTCCTCCATGAAGTAAAACACGTACGCATTCCAATCTGGTATCATGCAATGATAAGTAAAGCGAATGTACCACTTGGAGCTGTGAACTTGCTCACACTTTGCGCGAGCTTCGACCCCAATGACACAAGTATCCAAACGCTGTCTCGTTTATATCGTTGAGCGGAGTTGCTGCAATAGTAAGCCATAAACAGGATGGCTTGAACTGTCTCGACCATGGGAGAGTCGAATATGGATCGAAGGGCCAATGCGGCGCGAGAGCAGTGATGGTAATGCGCTCCCTCCTCATTGAATGCCGGGAGAGTTAAGTCTACGATACTAGCGAGAGCGAATATGGAATAGAGAATGGAAAGCTTGTGAGGCGAGACCTTTGAATTGACTTCGAGTTGTGGATTTTCGTGTTCTTCCTTGGCTGCGTATATGGGGTTCATTATATCCTCCATCAACTCTTCTTTCGTCATAGGCCGGAAGAGCCACGATGCCTGCTCCAAAAATGACTGGCAAAGAGTCCATGCGCGAGGTCTATCAGGAAGGCGCAAGAGCAACATGCGCATCGCGTTCTCGAATGTCTTAGGCCCAGTTGGGCACCGACTACCTACGGGAAACATAGCCGCTAGGTTGTTCAAAAGCTCTGGTATGGCTTGCTCTCTTGAAGGGTGGTCTTCTGGCTCTGATTCGGTCTAAAGACAGAGTCAGTGGGCGGTGTACTGACGATTCGAAGGTGTGATGTACCGACAGCAAGGTCTAAGCGTCGAGCACAGTTTAAATTTCAGTTTAATTTTCAGGTGAATGGCAATTAGGCAGACCTCCGATCCCGCAGATGCCCCTAGATATCTGGATTCACCACCGTCACCAATTGTCAGGGTCCCAAAGGCCTCCACGGGTTCAGCCAGTGGATCTTCAACGGAATCGGACGGGACAGATAGTTGCTGCTCCGGCCCATATTTGATCGAGAGTAGGTCATTTCGTAGAAGGGGGTGTTTTTCGGAAGAGAGGCTCGACTGCAGAAGCCGCAGAGCATCCTCTAGCTGCCGAATGCGCTGGCTCATCTCGAATATCTTCTGATGCAGCCCGTCTGTATCTGTGAGAATGGACCTAATCTGTATGAGTTTCATTTGGCCACAAGATAGCCGGTGGCAGAGGCAAAAACAGACCTCGAGCCTTGGCTGGTTTTCAGACTGCCGTGTGGGCATACTGTCGGACATCCTCTGCGAACACAGGATGAACAGGGCACTTTCTAGCTTGCATTCAGTGTCAATGGGTTATGACCTAGAAGTCTGCCCCTACCTTGTCGCATTTCAATTTAAGCCTCTTGCATTCGGCACAGGAAAGCTCTCCGCGGGCCCGTCGCAGCTCAATCTCCTCCTCGGCTGCAAGTTTACTAGAGCTTCGACGAGATGCTGTGGTATCTCGCATGGAAGTGTGCAGTTATAACTCAGTGATATTTCCCTTTACTTTGATTGAACGGAAAGCTTTAGTAGCTGGTATTGGCACTCAAAATGTGAATTCTGTCCCGCTTTTGCCTTTCGCGGACCTGACTTGACGGCCAAGAGTCTGATTTATGGGGGTTGCCTCGTAGTGGAAGCTGAGGCGCGTGGAGAGCCGCCGTAGATGTTTGCAGCAAATCAGAGTAAGCAAGGGGACAAGAGGGCAAGGCAGAGCTCGAGGCGCGCATGTTTTGATGTACAAGTTTCTCGTCGCGCCGGGAGCAATTGCGTCAGTTCTAACCACGAGCAAAACACCCGAGAACCATCTGAGATTTACCAGGTCCGTCGCGAAAATCAGGCGCTGGAAATACAGCTACTATCCTCAACTTATCACAGAAAATTTTACCTTGCATTTCAGCAACAGCACTTCAGAAGCTTCAAATCAACGTGAACGACTTTGTAAGACTCACCATCATGATCGACTCACTATATTTTGTGTCAAGAAAGTCAAGTGCAAGTAAACAATATCTCCAAAAGAGCTATCGTGTACCTAACTGCATCCAGCAGTGATTTTGGTGCCACAGAACAACGAGACGACGCCTCTGGATTCCTGGCAGACCGAGATTAAACAGGATTTCAACCCTATAAATGCCCATACCCGATCTGACTACTCGGCGGTCCTTGCAAGTCTGTTGATCCCCTTGTCTTCCACTGCCAACAAAAAGCCTCAATCATAGCCGAAATACAGCGGCTTTGCTCGGTCAGCCGCACTCGCATGTTACGACTACAGGCCTGGAATAATTATTAGCCGAAAGTGTATTAATGTAATTTCAGAAAGACTACAGTGGGAGCTATGAGATGCACTACGGAAGCGATGCTAATTGCAATGCAGCAGCAATTCTGGTGCTAGTTAAACCAGTCGGCTGAGGATCGTCCAAATGCCTGAGCGCAACACTGCGAAATATGTGACATGCTATAGCGTTTGTGAAGGCAGCGTATGCCGTGATGAGGATATAGTGCAAACCGACAGGAACCAACGGCGATAATATCAGGATCATGTTGATAACGAAAAGCATGATGCTGGCGCTATATCCACAAGGTTAATCAGACGGTCCAACAATAGCCACAGATAGCGCTTACAGATAGAACATCTGCCCGGACTTCATGAGCGACTTTGAAAGGCTGTAAAGACCTTTTCCATTGACCATCGACAAGAGGCGATAGTGCCATGTGCCCCCAGCCACAGCATCGACCGCCAAACGATAAGAGATCGCCAGAAAAATTGATGTGTCGTACGTGAAAGTAGAAACGATCACCAGAAAGATATAGAGCTCTCCTGTATACGTGCAATACTGAGTTTGATGGATGCGCACTGTAAGAAGAATTGATTTGAGCCAGTGAGAATAATAAACGACACCAATACTAACCTGCGCGAAGCGATATTTGCGCAGTGAGGAGCAGCGCTGCCGTGATAAGCCAGAGAGTGCCGAATACGACGGTTATGCTTCTTGACTTCAAATAAACGGCTCGAACGCGCAGAAAGAACAAAAACGAAGTTAATGCTGTTGCTACGCAGCATGGCCCGATCACCGCGATGAAGAAAACGCAGTTGTCCGGCTTTGGTTGGAGTACTGAAGGTTGCGTTAGCCCGTGCTTGTCCACTTTATCAAAGGAGAGGAAGAGTGTACGTGCAGATAGTGCAAATAGGAGCACATGAATAAACTGGCTGATGCTGGAGTTTGCCATGATGTCAGTTGTGTTTCCCGGGGCGGACAAGTAATCAGCGTACCGTGACACGAAGTAGACCGCGATAGACCAGGTTATTCCAGCTCTTGCAATTAACTCAACTTCATCCGATATGGACAACAGCCAGTCATATGCATACGCCTGACAGCCCAATTTGGGATATGTGAGCAGAATGTCGTTGAGAACTGCTTCAGACCACTCACCGTAAAGGTAGCAATCATGAAATAGGCGAAAAGCTGCTCATGAAACTCGAAGTCTTCGATACTGGTGGACGGCATGATGCACCAGTTGACTTGATGAGAGCATGTGCAGAGGGGCGAGGGGGGTGTACTTATGTCTTGGTCGGCTCTAAACAAGAAAATTTGTTTAGCCTCATGTGATTGAACAAGGGCCGTCATCGTGATTAGATTCGATGCTAGTACATAAGAACTCAATGCATTTAAGTCTTTAGCCTTTAACAGGTAGGCCGCCGGGTCAACATGATTCCTTTTGACGATTTATACATACCCAAATCGGTGCAGAAAAAACATGAAGGGAAGTGGTGAGAAGTGAATCCAAAGAAAGAAGTTGGCAAACGATTTGAGAGGATCTGAGGAGGGGATCCAGAGGTATGCATGCGAGAAAATATGACCGTACAGGCGCCAAGTTGAGGGCGCGTGAATTATGACCAAAGGCGTTCAAACTTCAATAAGCTTTGAATAAGCTTCAATGTCGGCAGTTTCAAGTTGGTTCGGAACTTCCTCGGCGGACAGTTATGGGTCCTGTCAGTGTCATGCGGAATCAATCCGACAACACGTGATGAAATCAAAGCAGTACATGACGATTTGGTCCGAGTCATTTTACTGATATCGCTCAACCTAACCGCATGTTAACCGCAGCCTGGGACTGTTTGGATCATATAGGACTGAAGTACACCCAACCAGTTCTCTAGTGCTACGACTCGTTCTGCAAACCCATATCCTAGCTCAGTGGCATATCAGTACTGCTTGTCCCGGCGCTGCTTTCTGTGACAGTCCTGTGACAGTCAAACTACAAGCAATGATCGGCCATCTCAGAAGTCCAAATCTTCTTGTCCTTGTCCTCGTATCTTTGAGAGAACTAGTGTCAGGCCTGACCGTTCCAGCTCAGGCGCCCTTTAAGCTATCTGCCTCTGACCAGGATGCTCCAGGTGGTGAAGACAACTCCAACCTTATCTTCGAGTCGCTCCATGCGATGATGAAGACCTGGCCGCATGCCTTCGCGCCAAACGGACACGCAGCTGTGCCAGCGACGATCAGGCCCGGTACACTGCTCTACCACGCCGGGGACAACCCCGTTGGCATGGAATGGCTGGCGTGCGTTTGCATTCTTCAAAATCGGCATGCTGGCATTTTGAGCTGACATCCGTACTCATTCGCGTCCAGATTCAACGCGGAGCATAGCAATGTCTTCGGCGGTGGGATAAAACCAGGCTCGATGCTCCCCCCCGCGTGAGTATCGGCACTTCGGTTGTGAACGATTATGCTGAGCCAATCATGAATAGGAAAATGTACACCTACGCTGCCACGCGGCCCCTGCGCACGCTATACTTTGACGGATTCTCAGCATCGAAGCAGGGCGGCGGCGTACTTAATATGCAGAACATTATAGTCTATGATGATGTGCACGCCGGCGATTTCGCATGGTTCTTCGCTGATACCGAGCGCGGGAAGCTGCTCTGCGAGTGGGGCCGCCAGTATGGCATTGAAGGTTTTGTGAGAGAAGAAGCGACATATGAGGTGAGCTTATCTATAGGACCATTGCGTCGCCGACTACAGAATGCTCACGACTCGCAAAGTTGATCTGGTGCGACTTCTCAGTGGGCCTTCAGCTCATCAGCGCCACCGACATGCTTATGCCCGCCTCCGACTCCGAGCCCTCCTTCGTAACCCCATCGCATTCGCCCAGTCACGACGATTTCAGCTCCCAGGTCCTCACCCAGACGCCTGGACGGTGGAGTCCGCCTGATATGTCCCCATGGATGACGCCGTACGGCGAGTGGCACCAGTGGTCGATGTACCGTGCCGCTTCATGGCACCACACGCGCCCTGACACACGCATCACACCACACCCTGAATATTTCGTCACGCTATACGATCCCGTTTATTCATCTTTAGCCGCGAACAATAAGCTCCCGCGGCTGGAGCACAACTTGGTGGACCTTTCAAGCGAGGATCGGGAGACCTTCCTCAAAGAACTGGATGGGGCTCTCCGGGCGTGGAACAATGATACAAATGGCGAAGGGGTCAGTGGGGTCAGTGGGGTGGACTGGGTGGCCATCGCGCAGGCGGTGGTGGACCGCACTGGAGACACTCTTGCGGAGCTACATGCCCTCATCAGCGACATACCTCCAACGGCCAATGCGACCGAGGTCGTGTCTAACGCGAGGCTCGCTGCCTTCGCGTTGCTTATGCCTTATGTCGACCACGCGGCGCTCTTTGAATCGGGGATCACCACGGCTGAACGCTCTTCTGTCCTTGTGGACGTGTCGAAGCGAGGCAGCGTTGTGTTTACGGGCCACATCGATGCCCCCGCCTATAACCTGACGTTGCAGGAGCGGCGTCTAAAGCATGCGGTGGAGGGCGTGTCGCAGCGCATTTGCAGCTTTGCCAGCGGAGTGCTTGAAGAGGCGCTGAATTTTCTGGATACCTTTCCCGAGGACCGGACTGTTGTGTGGAACAGTGTTGTTATGTGGCGAGAAGGTGTGGAGGACCTGATGGGGTGGCTGGGATGGGCGATGTGGGAGCGTTGTCCGCGCATGTGTGGGTTGGATGTAAGTCTTTCATATCTACGTGATCCCCGATGTTCTAACACCCTCGCGTCCTGATGCTTTTGCAGGAACAATGCTACATACCTATGTGGCCCGTTGACAGACTCACTGAACCCGATTCTCCTGCGCCTTTGGTTCCCCGCTGTATTAAGAAAGAGGACTTCAAGATGGTTTGTTAGGCACGCATAGCTGTAGTGAGAATCGGTGTGGTACATGCATTACAGGTATACTGTTTGTTTCTGTGTCCTCAGGCGCTAATATGTGCTTGTTGGTGCCATAAGGTATCCCGGCAAGGAGCACTTTATTAATGCCAGCTTGCAATATAGCCGCTTGTATGTACCGCTGAGCTCGAGCTAGTGGTATACACTATCTCACTTTATAGAAATAAAGCGCCTGTCTCGCGAGCCGCTGCAGCATGAGTGAAGACCTGTAAGGATGAATCTTCCTTGGCCAATCCGACGTTGAGTGGAGGAGGTTTAAGTGTTGGGCTACATGGAGGGCACTGGCGAAGACTCTTATGTGTTTTGAACGCAGATGGATGGCTCGGACATGCAGAAAGAAAGAAAAACAGCGCAGGTAGCAGCGCATCATTTTTGGTGGTCTGAGGAGTCCCAATTTGGTCCCAATTCCAAACAAGTGCATTCTCTAAGTTATTTTGCAAGCAGTGGGAGGAGCTTGGGCCCGGGAGGCAGAAGGGTAGACAACGACGAGCGCACAGGTTTGCTGTTGCCAACTTGAAGGACGGCCGGGACATGCGTTGAGGGGAAGGCTGGGGGCATATATACCGGTGATGAACTCGCAGGGGAGGCATATTATGGGTCCTGTCAAGCGGAATCAAGCCGACGACGCGCTGTGAAATCGAAGCTGATTGATGCTCAACGGTTTGAGCGCAGACTCCGAAGCACCAAGGCGGACTTTGAAATTACTTGCAGGATTTCGACGCGGAACGTTACATCTTCTCCGTCCCCCACTCGTCTACATCCCCTTCACTTTCTTGGCACCCCACAACAACGTGTCTGATGTGCCGGTAATTTTGGCATAATTATCATAGACTACATAGAACGGACGCCGAGGAAGGAGCCTCAGTCTGATGCTACGAGAGCTACGAGCTCCAGTATCAGCGCTGATAGGCTACCGCGGCTCCCGCCGTAGATGCCGGTTGCTACCGGTAGCACAATTATCAGCAAACAGGTTTCCAGATGACTGGTTTCACCGAGCTCTCCAGTGCACGCCCCTTGACCTAACCGCATGTTAATCGCAGAGACTGTTTGGATCGTATAAGACTTAAGTACACCCAACCACTGCTCTAGTGCTACGACTCGTTCTGCAAACCCACATCTTAGCTCAGTGGCATATCACTGCTCGTCCCGGCACTACTTTCTGTCGCGGTTGCAGTCAAACTAAAAGCAATGATCGGCCATCTCAGGAATCTAAATCTTCTTGTCCTTGTCCTTGTATCTTTGGGAGAACTAGTGTCGGGCCTGACCGTTCCAGCTCAGGTGCCTTTCAAGCTATCCGCCTCCGACCAGGATGCTCCAGCTGGTGAAGACAACTCCAACCTTATCTTTGAGTCGCTGCATGCGATGATGAAGACTTGGCCGCATGCCTTCGCGCCAAACGGGCACGCAGCTGTGCCGGCGACGATCAGGCCCGGTACACTGCTCTACCACGCCGGGGAATATCCCGTTGGCCCGGAATGGATGGCGTGCGTTTGCATTCTTCAAAATCGGTATGCTAGTATTTTGTGCTGACATCAGTATTCATTCACGTCCAGATTCAACGCAGAGCATAGCAATATTTTCGGTGGTGGGATGAAACCGGGCTCAATATTTCCCCCTTCGTGAGTATTGGCGCTTTGGTTGTGAATGATTCTGCTGAGTCAATCATGAATAGGATAATGTACACCCACGCTGCCACACGGCCCCTGCGAACGTTGTACTTTGACGGATTCTCAGCATCGAAGCAGGGCGGTGGCGTACACGATATGCAGAACATTATCGTCTATGATGATGTGCACGCCAGCGAGTGGGTATGGCTCGTCAGTGATGTCGAGCGCGGGAAGCTGCTTTGCGAGTGGGGCCGCCAGTATGGCATTGAAGGTTTTGTAAGAGAACAAGCGACATACGAGGTGAGCTTATCTATAGGACCATTGCATCACCGACTACAGAAAGCTCACAACTCGCAAAGTTGCTCTGGTGTGACTTCTCAGTGGGCCTTCAGCTCATCAGCGCCACTGATATGCTTATGCCCGCCTCCGGCCCCGAGTCCTCCTTCGTAACCCCGTCGCATTCACCCAATCACGATGATTTCAGCTCCCAGGTCTTCGCCCAGGCGCCTGCATGTTGGATTCCGCCTGCAACTTGGATTCCGCCTGATATGTCCCCATGGATGACACCCTACGGCGAGTGGCACCAGTGGTCGATGTATCGTGCCGCCTCATGGCACCACACGCGCCCCGACACACGCGTCACACTACACCCTGAATATCTCGTCACGCTATACGATCCCGTTTACTCATCTTTAGCCGCGAACAATAGGCTTCCGCGGCTGGAGCACGGCTTGGTGGAACTTTCAAACGGGGATCGGCAGACCTTTCTCAAAGAACTGGACGGCGCTATCCGGGCGTGGAACAATGATACAAAGGGCGAAGGGGTCAGTGGGGTGGACTGGGTGGCCATCGCGCAGGCGGTAGTGGACCGCACTGGAGACACTCTCGCGGAGCTACATGCCCTCATCAGCGACATACCCCCAGCGGCCAACGCGACCGCAGTGGTGTCTAATGCTAGGCTCGCTGTCTTCGCACTTCTTATGCCTTATGTCGACCACACGGCGCTCTTTGCACCAGGGATCACCACGGCTGAACGCTCTTCTGTCCTTGTGGACGTGTCGAAGCGATGCAGCGTTGTGTTTACAGGCCACATCGATGCCCCCGCCTATAACCTGACGTCGCAGGAGCGGCGTCTAAAGCATGCGGTGGAGGGCGTGTCGCAGCGCATATGCAGCTTTGCCAGCGGAGTGCTTGAAGAGGCGTTGGATTTGCTCGACAACTTGCCCGAGGACCGAACCATTGTGTGGAACAGCGTCACTACGTGGCGAGAAGGTATAGAGGACCTGATGGGGTGGCTGGGATGGGCGATGTGGGAACGCTGTCCGCGCATGTGTGGATTGGATGTAAGCCTTCCATATCTACGTGAGCCCGATGTTCTAATGTCCTGATGCTTTTGCAGGAACAATGCTACATACCCATGTGGCCCATTGACAGACTCACCGAGCTCGATCATCCTGCGCCTTTGGTCCCTCGCTGTGTTAAGAAAGAGGACTTCAAGATGGTTTTGTAAGCATGCACAGCTGTACTGACAATCGTTGTGGATCGTGGTAACTACAGGCATATCTAAACTTCGTTATCATTATGTAGGTAAATATGCATAAAATGTATGAGTGAATCGGTAAATATTTGAGCGAGAAATGGATCACACAAGGCGACAGACCCGGATCCACAACAAATGATCGCCATCGTGCGCGGTAATCATATCACAGCAAGTGCAAGTGGCGTCCGATCTGCATTCTGAGTAGCTGATGTTCAATGTTCATCGCATGCGTAAGCATCACATCAGGAAATTGTGAGCTGTCAGATAAAGTTATATCTAGGACGGTTGAGTTTTGTCAGGCTTTATAATCCAATATCTAGCATTATCTAGCCTTGTCAACTGCCACCCTGAGTTATAAACTTTGACCAGATCTTCAACAATTTCCTGATGCCACCTCCGTGTCAGGGTTATTTGAGCAATTTCGTTATGCGGGCGCCGGGCTTTTCATCCTGTAATCTTATCAAGTGCTTCTAATTCGCGCACCAGAAAGTGCCTATCAACTAACTACATGACTCGTACTTAGTACCTCAGAGTAGCTCATTGTCTGCGCCAAAATTCCTGCCCTGCCCGGCCTGCCGACGGCGATCGGCCTCGGGCCGGTGGAGCAAAGTGGCGCTGTGCAAATAAAGATTTCTCTCAACGCGACTTCAAAATCAATCTCAACTCTCCGGTTTCACAACTACTTAGCTGTATGACTCGGAAATCGACGCTGATAATGCAGGATACGCTCAGCAAGACTGCCTTAGAATCAAATGTCCGAATCGAGCTCTTCTTATGTACACAATTTGGATGCTCAGCCTAACCGCATGCATCATGATGTTACGGCTACCGAACCAGTAGTGCCATAATAACTGTGAGTCCACAATCCCATATCCAAAGTCAGTGACATACTGCCAGTTGTCTCGGCGCTGCTTTCTGTGACAGTCAAGCAAAAAACCATGATTGGCCATCTCGGGAATCTAAATCGCCTTGTCTTTATCCTCGTATTCTTGGGAGTATCAGTGTCGGGCTTGACCGTTCCAGCTCAGGTGCACTTTAAGCTATCCGCCTCCGACCAGGATGCTTCAGCTGGCGAAGACAACTCCAACCTTATCTTCGAGTTGCTGCATGCGCTGATGAAGACTTTGCCACATGCCTTCGCGCCAAACGGGCATGCAGCTGTGCCAGCGACGATCAGGCCTGGCACGCTGCTCTACCACTCCGGTAACGACCCCGTTGGCCCGGAATGGATGGCGTGCGTTTGCATTCTTCAAATTCGGCATGCTGGTATCTTGGGCTGACATTCGTATTCATTCGGGTCCAGATTCAACGCAGAGCATAGCAACGTCTTCGGTGGTGGGGTGACAGCGGGCTCTCCATATCCCCCCTCGTGAGTATCGGCGCCTTGGTTGTGAATGATTTTGCTAAATCAATTGGGAGTAGGAAAATGCACACCTACGCTGCCACGCGGCCCCTGCGAACGCTATACTTTGACGGGTTCTCCGCATCGAAGCAGGGCGGCGGCGTATTCGATATGCAGAATATTGTAGTCTACGGTGATGTGCGCGCCGGCGAGCGCGATTTCTTCTTCGGTGATGTCGAGCGCGGGAAGCTGCTTTGCGAGTGGGGCCGCCAGTACGAGATTGAGGGTTTTGTAAGAGAACAAGCGACATATGAGGTGAGCTTATCCATGGCACCATTGCCTCACCTGTATGCAAAGCTCATGACTCGCAAAGTTGATCTGGTGTGACTTCTCAGTGGGCCTTCAGCTCCTCAGCGTCACCGACATGCTTATGCCCGCCTCCGACTCTGAGTCCTCCTTCACAACCCCGGCGCATCGATACAATCATGACAATTTCAGCCACCAGCTCCAGGCCGGGCCGCCTGCACGTTGGGATCCGCCTGATATGTCCCCATGGATGACACCCTACGGCGAGTGGCACCAGTGGTCGATGTACCGCGCCGCCTCATGGCACCACACGCGCCCCGACACACGCGTCACATTGCACCCCGAATATCTCGTCACGCTATACGATCCCGTTTACTCATCTTTAGCCGAGAACAATAGGCTCCCGCGGCTGGAGCACAGATTAGTGGACCTTTCAGACGAGGATCAGCAGACGTTTCGCGAAGAACTGGATGGCGCTATCCGTGCGTGGAGCGATGATTCAAAGGGCGAAGGGGTCAGTGGGGTGGACTGGGTGGCCATCGCGCAGGCGGTGGTGGACCGCACTGGAGACACTATTGCAGAGTTGCATGCACTTCTCAGCGACATACCTCCAGCAGCCAACATGACCGTGGTGGTTTCTAACGCGAGGCTCGCCGCCTTCGCGCTGCTTATGGCTTATGTCGACCACGTGACGCTCTTTGCACCAGGGATCACCACGGCTGAGCGTTCTTCTGTCCTAACAGACGTGTCGAAGCGATGCAGTGTCGTATTCACGGGTCACATCGATGCCCCCGCCTATAACCTGACGTCGCAGGAGCGGCGTCTAAAGCACGCGGTGGAGGGTGTGTCGCAGCGCATATGCAGCTTTGCCAGCGGAGTCCTCGAAGAGGCGTTGAATTTGCTGGATGCCTTTCCCGAGGACCGAACTGTTGTGTGGAATAGTGTCGCTACGTGGCGAGAAGGTGTGGAGGACCTGATGGGGTGGCTGGGATGGGCAATGTGGGAGCGTTGTCCGCGCATGTGTGAATTGGATGTAAGTCTTCTATATCTATGTGAGCTCCCGGTGTTCTAACGCGGTGGCGCTCTGACGCCTTCGCAGGAACAATGCTACATACCTATGTGGCCCATTGACAGACTCACCGAGCTCGATCATCCTGCGCCTTTGGTTCCCCACTGTATAAAGAAAGAGGACATCAAGTTGGTTTTGTAAGCACACACAGCCGCACACACAACCGTTGTGACACATGCATTACAGGTGTTTCTATGTCCTCAGGCGCGAATATGCGCTTGTTGGCGCCATAAGGCATCTGGTGAGGGGCATTTTATTAGTGTCAGTTTGCAATATGGCCCCTTGTACTGCTGCGCCAGTGATATACACTATCTCACTATATAGAAATATAGCGCCAGTCCTGCGAGCCGATGCAACATGAGCGAAGACCTGTAAGGATGAATCTTCCTTGCCCAATCCGACGTTGAGTGGAAGAGGTTCAAGTGATAGTTCGAATCAATTATATTGATGGGGTTGGATACGACCATCAAAAGTATACAATATGTAAAATGAGATCCTCACGATTGCGTATGAGCCGACTATGGTGGTATATATAAACAATGTTGGTGGGTAACCGCGGTGGGTTTGACAGCAGCAGCAACGATTCTGGTGCTGGTCAGCCCATCTGTGGGATACTCCGCGCTACGGAGAACGACAAGACGGATATGCCTGCCAGGGTATTCGTAAAATTGGGGTTTGTCGCGTAAAGAACGAGATTGGACGGGCATAATACTAGTAGTTGTATCCAAGGCGCACATGAAAAAAAAAAAAAGGATGGTGGTGCTGGAAATGCAATGTGAACAGTGAGGTTAGATAGTTCAGTCATGCTGCGCGTATACGGTTCGCTCGCCAGAAATACACCAGTCTGTTCTGCAAAAGCCACTTAGAAAGGCTGTAAAGGCCTTTGCCTTTGCCTACTGCCAGAAGACAAGCTCAGACAAGAACGCCACCCTCTCTCAGCTGTCACGACGTCCGCTGTCAAACGAGGTCAAAACGATGTGAGATTGCTAGAAAAACCAACACGTCGTTCACATCTGTCGCCATGCTGGGCACCCTGACATAGCCAATGTGTAGAACGTCGGCACAGTATGCAGTCAAACTTTATGGTTTTTGTGAAAAGAAATCGCTTGTCATTCAAGTAGCATTCCAGTCAAGACTCAAATTCAAGTTCAAAATATTGAGGATTGATCGATATTGATCCCGAGTGACACTTTCTTGGCGGCGCTCTTTCCTCCATGTACTTCGATCTCAATGTCCCAACACCTAATGCAAACGCGGGGCCCAATCCAAATGCCTCGAAGAAAGGCAAAGGGAAGCAACTTCAAACACCCCCGGATGTGTCCTTTTCTCCCGCCCAAATCGCTACACTAGAAGCTCGTCTGGACCTCCTCGTACATTGTATACCATCATGACGCCTTTTCTGGCCACCGACTAATATTTGGCAAGGGCAGTAGGATACACAGTGGTTGCTCTCAACCAGACCATTCATAAAAAAATCGATCCGAAGGCCCACGTCGATACACTCGGACCGCTATTGGAGAAGCTCAGGAAGCGGCAGGGGATCCTATTTCTGAAGCGCCTGACAATCGTGCTGGATGAAGATAGCGAGAAAGGTTTTGGACTGGTATGACTCATTACTATTCGCCTGTGACTGGGAATCTGACACCTTCGCCTACAGACGAATGGCAATGTCAATCTCGTGCAGCCGTACGACATCCTGAGCCTTTTACCGACTACTGCAACGACGTTCTCGCTCGCCTGTCTCACGCATACCGTCCCGTCGCAACTCACGGCTCACATAATAACGCTGCCCCTCACTTTGCCCCGGCTGCCCTTCCATCTTAAACACACCCTGGTCCGCACCGCGATCAAGAACGGCGCCGTTTTTGAAATTTGCTATGCCGGTGCGCTGGGCGGCGATGGCGATGCGCTGATTGGGAGCGAAGGTGGTGCCAGCGCGAAGCGTAACTGGTGGGCTGCTGCGAGGGAGGTGGTGAGAATAACGAAGGGAAAGGGGATTGTTGTGAGCGGCGGTGTTAACTCCGAAACAGACTATCGTGCCCCGAGGGATATTGGGAACATGTGAGTTATTTTCCTTCTTGTCATTATCACTGTCTCGGGCACATCGATATTGACGATATTCAAGTATTTCGTTGCTGGGCCTCGCTCAGAATCTAGCGCACGATGCATCAACAACCATACCCAAGTCCCTCGTCCTTCGTGCACGTGCGTGATTCATGCTTGGTACACGACATTCATTGATTGTTAACGTCTCCTATCTCAGAAACGCGAAAGACCTATCGGGCAGTGCTGTCAGAACCCAGAGTCGTGATACCGCCAGAGTATATCACAGCGGCTGCAGAAGTGGCTCCTACGTCAACACCTCAACTTGGGGCATCTCCTGCATCCTCCACCGGCCAAAAGCGGCCACGAGACGAGGCGTTCGGCCCTGCGGGAACTGAAGCGTCTTTGTCGAAGGAAACGCCCGGCGAAGGGGCACGAAAGAAGAAGAAGAAGAAACAGGATTGACGAGTGGCCGGATGCGACCGCGACATTCATGTAGTGTGTCCTAGTTCATTTTATATACATCATACTATCACCTCTGCATCATTTATCAAGCTTTTCAAGTTGGAGATTCAGTTATGAACAAAACGCGCTCGTCACAGTGGCCTGCCGTCTGCAGCGAATTCATTTCCCATCTTCAATTTATGTAGTGAAACCCAGAAAATTATATGCAAATAAGGACATCGCCAAACAAAATGAACCGAGACGCAAATCAGATAGAAGAATCAACCCCTTGAGAACTCCGACCTCTTTGCGCATCGGGGTTTCAGTTCCTGCTCTTCTTCTACCGGTGGTGGCGCACTGGTTGGACCGGGACCGCCTCCGTGTCCGCCACCCGGGCTACCGCTACGTCTATCGATGTCGATAGGCCACATAGGAATGTAGCAAACCTCCTGTTTACATTCACCCAGTCCAGTCAGCAAATCAAATCGTTTAGTAAAATACATTGCGTTACTCACATCCCACCCGCACACTTCGGGGCACCGCTTCCACATTGCCCACCCGAGCCACTCCATGAGCGCCTCCACGCTGCCGCGCCACCTTTCGAGCGCCTGCGCCGCCTGGGCTTGCGCAGCCGCAACATTGGATTCACCTGCGAGCGAATCGAGCAGGTTCAGCGCCTCGTCGAATGTCCCAGTGGCAAAGCCACAAATCCTGTGGTAAACACCCTCGGCGGCAGCCTTCAGCCGCTGCTCCTGGGGCGTCAGGCGGTACAGCGGTGCATCAATGTGCCCGGTGAGAGCAAGGCGACATTGGTCTGACACGTCCGCAAGAGCGGCAGACCGGGCGGCTGCGGTGATGCCTGGCGCGAAGACGACGGCGTGGTCGACATAGGGCATGATCAGTGCAAAGGCGGTGAGCCGCGCAGAGGAGGCGACCTCGGTGACGTTCGAGGTGGCGTTCACGTTGGCCAGGAGGGTGTACAGCTCTGCAATGCGGTCGCCGCTGCGTTCGACGATGGCATGCGCGATGCTCGACCAATCCACGCCGCTGCCCTCCCCGCGCGGGTCGTTAGTGATCCACGCGGTCATGGCGTCGTCTAGCTCGGTGCGAAAGACTGCTTCGTCCGCTGGTGAGAGGTCGGTGAGTCGGTGCTGGCGACGGGGGAGCCTGGTGTTCGCGGCGAGGGAGGTGTATTTGGTGTCGTAGAGGGTGACGGTGTATGCAGGGTGCAGGACGACGCGGCTATCGGGAATGGTGTGGTGCCATGCGGCGGCTCGATACCACGACCAATGAGACTGGCTGTTGTATGGCGTAGGCGTTCCTCTGCCGCCGGGACGATGGCCACCGGGACCGCCTGGATTGCCTGGACTGCCTGGACTGCCTGGACTGCCTGGATCGCCTGGACTGCCTGGACTGCCTGGACCGCCTGGCTCGCCTGGACCGCCTGGCTCGCCTGGACCGCCAGGAGGACCACCACCCTTCTGTGGCTCTTCCTCGAAGGAATCTCCATGCGTATCTAGAAGCGTATCTTCCGAGATGGGGTTTGCGGGTATGGTGATATTGGTGACGCTCAGCATCTGGACCCCGTCCTCAAAATCACACCAGAGCAGCTACCGGCGATTGTGAGTATGTGCGGTGAGAATCTAAGTCGCTTGACGAACCTCGAATGTAGCCTCCTCCCTAACAAATCCTTGGATTCCATACTGCTTTCCCCATTCACAGAGAAGCCGGCCGCGCTCGCCATCGGGATTGCCCCGAACTTCAACTGTGTTGTCGAGGCCAATCAACATATCCTGCATCTCCAGCGTACCACCTGACTGCTTTGCCGCAGAGAATCCGTCAAAGTAGACGGCTCGCAGAGGTCGAGTAGCCGCATAGGTGTAAAGCATGTTGCTAGATCATTCTGTTTAGATATTCTTACAGGTATTCGCTCACATAATAAGCTCACCTTTGTCCATTTTGCGATGTAGCTTGAGATCCACCTCCACCAAACCCGTAACTGTGTTCGGCATCCATTCTAAAACATATTCAACAGGCAACACTTGCTCCGACAGGTCGCAAGTACTTACGCAAACCAGTCCATGCCGGAGGGACTGATTCCCGAATGATATAGCAATGTACCAGGTTTGATCGTAGCAGGGACCATAGCCCGTCCATTGGGCGCATAAGCTGATGGCCATGCCTTCAAATTTGAGTGCAGGGCCGCAAATATGAGGTTGGAATTGTCGGCAGCCTCGACTTGTCGATCAGGCCCACCCAAAATCGGCGCTTGTGCCGGACTGCCCCCTGCGCGAAGAAGAAGGTACGTGATGGGCACGGTGAGAGCAACCCATCGCCAAATTATCCTGGCCATGGTAAAGTCGGAAATGAAATCTTGTTGCAGAAAACATGATGGGTGCTGTAAATAAGATTGCTGCGCACTGGCAGGTGCGGACGCCGGACGGTGGCCGTGGTAGAATGGCGGCCGCGGTCACAGTATGTACATAGTCTCGGGGCCTGAGAAAACTTTATCGTCCAATGATATTCGAATCAATCTTCCTGCAGCGTGCGTTATCTGATAATCGGATCTAGTTAGCAAAGGCAGAGCGCGATGTAAATTCCTTCAACCCTTGTGTCTCGCAATATTTAATCCGAAAATCTAGCGGGATATTCAGATTCTAAAGTTGTGTGCTCAGTGACCGGTGAATAGCCATGATTACACTACTTCACCTTCCCGAATTTTCACGATGCTGAGTCGGAGGCATGGCCCCAGGTCACACCAGTACCAGGACTGACCATTGTGAAAATCTTATTGAAAATGAAAATACATACAACATGAATGTACGCAGGTTGCCTGTTTCCAATATTAATGAGATGTAAAATTTCTAGCGCAGAATCTCGGCAGTCCTAAGCTTGTGCATCAAGATCACAACAGCGTATAGAATACCGGCTACCCACGAAGATCCATCGGCTCAGGACCAAGCCGATTTTCCAATGAGGTTCTGTTAAAGAGAATGCGCCTGATCACAGGCTCGGGGGGCGACAAGTCTAAGTCTAAGGATGCCCAACACATATCGAGCTTCCCGCTGCGCCCAAGGTTGCCTTCGAGGTCTTTGACTGAGCGGTAGGACCATTGTCCTGGTGGTCAGAGAAGAGAGGATGTGAGGTATACGCGACTCCCGATAAATCGTTCCAGAGTTATTCTCGCAAAAATATTTCGATGTCTATCTCGCTCAACTAATCATTAGATCATGAAGCTCATGCCCACTTGACGAATATGCACAATAACTCGTGGGGAATGATGCGCTCGTCGACTCAGGGAGAGGCTCGTGCAACTGCATCAAGTGGCCGTGTACTTATACACAGCATGCGCAGAGTCTTGGTCTCGATGCGTGAGCTTCCGCGAGAAGTGTTGATTGAGTGTTGGTATCGAGTTGAAACCGGCCGCGGGGATAATTGTCCGAGTCAGGGTGGATGTTAGAGATGGCGCAGTCGCGCATGCATAGTTACAGTAACATCGTATGTACTTCAGATCTTGTTCAGATCACCAGGTTATGTAGCGTGAGGAAGTTGAGATTCAGAAATCGTCTAGCACGTTGCGACTTCTAAGTAGCGATTCAGTGAACACCAGTGAATACAGGGACCAGATAAGACACAGAGTTTTATAAACAAAGCAGTGATCGGAGCTTTGTGGGCCTCAGAAATTTCGACGTCGCGTGCACACCAATGTACACTCTTACTCTCCTCTTTTCATGGGCAAGCGACGACTTTAGGAATCCAGCAACTAACTGCGGCTCACCATTGGCTCATCAATCGAAGAGCCACTCCGCAGTTCAAGCTCGCACAGCCTGATATAACACCGCTTCCCTGGCAGGCCAAGGCGTTTTTCTTTTGACACTGACAGCCGGGAGCCCCAAAGTCCAACTCATTCGACGTGACCAGCTCTGGAGCATCTCTTTTCACGCTGAACGCCTATCATGTCCTTCAAAATCGTGCATCTCGCTAGTCTCTTTCTCGCCTTTGCGTTTGGAGTGGCCGGAGCGTGCATCGGTCTGAATGCACTCATAAAGTACGCCTGGTTGATCTTCGAGCATTTTGTGATATATTAACACGAGGCACTTGCTTTCAGAGCGGGAAAACAGACCAAGAGCGAAACCTCCAGCTTGCCGAGCGGCACTACCGTGGTGATCGACACGGCAGGTGCGCGTTTGCACCATATTTGTGAGCATTCCCAACTCATATGAACTCACAGAGGTCCGCGTCGCCGGAGGCATCGTCGCCGGTTTATGTCTTGGCATAGCCATAAACGCGCTTATTTCCATCCTGTTCATCGTCATTCCCGCCTGCGCACGGAAGAACCGCTCCTCCAGCACCCTCCTTGTCCAATCGATCAACTTCCTCATCCTGACGCTTGGACTCTTCGCTGCTCTTGTTCCGCTCACGCTTTTCTTCGAAACCCACTCAGCTGGCGTCACCGCGTTTATAGGATCTCTGGAGGTACCTGCGGCTGTAGTCCAGGAGTTTGAGAGGGCCTTGGGGATATCGGCCGCTTATAAGACTATTCCCTATTGTAAGTTCTATAGTTAGCTATTTGACCCTCAATATCCTAACAGCTCGTTTGCAGTACGCCTCTTGGTCATTCTGCCTTGGTTCACCTTCCTCTTCGCAGCGGTTGCCACTGGGGTATCGTTTTTTGGGCTGCGTCGGGCCTCTGCCAGCGCTGAAGCATCTAAATCGGTGGATGACGATGATGAGAAGATCACAGCCCACGAGACGACGATTGCGGTTTGACCTTTTTGACCCCCTGAGATTAGAACGCAGCCATAGACGGTGCATATGCACTCTTTCCAAGCTGCTGTATCCTACCACCCGACTGTGTACACTATGTTCAGACTTATTTAATAGCAATTTGTGCCCTAGACTGGGCCAACATAAATTGTTTAAACCACATCCGTTCCTCGTTGTGCTTTCGCCTCGTATGCAAAGCTTCGTCGAAACACAATGGAGTACATCCACCACGTCTAGGCAGGCTATGTTCTAATCAAAGTAGATCCCGCCATTGACAGATATCTAATGAAGCCTATTAGCCCCAAACAACAAGTAACACCACGTCCCAAACTTACGCTTTGCCCAGTGATAAAGTGAGCTTCTTGGGACGCCAAATACGAAACCACGCTGGCGACGTCCTCGGGCGTTCCATTATACCCTAGCGGGCACCTATCATTTGCCTGTTTTAAAATCACCAATATCAATATCAATGTGGAAAGCGGCCTGCACATATCATATCACTTGCCATTTTGTAATAGTCGCCCTCTTTCGCATCGGGCCTCTGTTTGGCGAACGTGGCATCCATGGTTCTCACTTTCCCAACATTCATGTCAACTTACATGCTAATTGCCAAATCAAATGTTGAGGCTCACGCATAGCAGTGTCAATAGCCCCGGGAGCGTACGAGTTGACGGTAATTCGATGCGGCCCCACCTCCTGAGCTGGGTTACGTCTGTGTCAGAGCGGGCACGGAAATGTGGCAAAAGCTCTGGCGCACCCATAGACTGGGTCAGTCCTCTTATGGCAAATTTGGACGCGGAATATGCGCCCGTATCCTTCTGACCTGACAATGGTTACCTGTCAGTGACAATCGCATGACTCTAAACAATCATGTCATCCCACCTCTCTTGCCTGTAAAGGACGAGGCGCCAATTATCCGTCCACCTCGGCCCTGGGCCACCATTTGCAGGCCTGCATACTTGTAGCAGAAGAATACGCCTTTGACGTTAATGTTGAAAATGCGGTCAAAGTCTTCCGCGGTAGCTGTGGCTCCAATGTAAATGTGAAATGTGACTTGTATGCAGTTGCATATGCCTACTTTCGACGACTGGCACACCGAAATGGATAACTCCGGCGTTGGCTACCATCTGGATGTTCCTGGAGATTAACGATCTGAATGTGTCAAGATTTACACGATAGTTCACGCACAATGTCCAATCCGCCAAGATCCTTGACTGTGGCGTCAACCATCGCTTTGACCTGATCCTCCTGAGAGACATCTGCAACAACGAAGATTGATTTGCGTCCTTTGGACTCGATCTCCTTCACGAGAGACTCCAGTTTGTCTTTGTTGAATGGAATATCGTTCACAGCAACATCGAACCCATCGTCTGCCAATCGAAGGCTAATGGCACGACCGATGCCTTGACCGCTACCCGTCACAAGTGCTACACCTTTGGACATGATTTGGAGGATATGCAACTGAAGTGGTGAGCGATGAAGAGGGGATTATTGGGGATTCGAGTCAATTCAGCCTTTATAATTTGACCCTAGTCGGTTGAACCGTCCATCCCTCGATCAGGCCCGGGCCGGAAGCCCCTCCCCCTCGGGCCTCTTAGGCCCCCCCGCACAATCAGTGATCCCAAGGGTGACCTAATAGGTCATTCGTTTTATCTGCCAAGAGTTGAGCAAGAGTAATGCAGAAAACGCAGGTTTATTGTTGCTTATCAAGCTCGAGTCCGGTGCATGCTATATTGAGATTACACTGTCAGCCAATCGGTTGGATACCAATCATCATCTTCTTCTATGACCTTCGCCTTCATGCCATCCGTTTTACATCTCCGCAAAATGCGTAATGTGTCACGGATCATGACTGGGTCAAAGACGTCTCCGTCCAGCAAGCTGTCCTCGAAACAGTCTTCATCCTCTTCTTCTTCGTCTGGTGGGATGATGTCCAGCTCTACAATTTGCAGAGTATTCCGCTCCGGCGACCCGTTGAAGGCCCATCGCGATGCCACCATGTTGGCGAAAGCCTCATCGTGAAACGCTGGTTTGCGCCAGTCGATCTTTAATGCCTGTAGTTTGGGAACGAGCGGGGATGATCCCTTATCGTGGCGGTACGTCATCCGACGCAGGACGGAACGCGTAAGAGCGAACGTAGCGCACTCTCTTATCTCCAGTTCCGATAAGGATGGCATCGCTTTCAAGCAAGCAAGGAGGTCCGCCTCTGAGAAGCAGCCCTCTAATTCGCTTTGGAGGTTGATGCTATGAATGAGGCATTTCGAGCGCGAAAGAAGCGAGAGGAAGTGCCGGCGAGATTCCCAAGATATGGGTATGTCGATCTCGTCGTCGTCCCAGAGTCCTGGACGATGTGAACTCAAAGATATGGTCACATGGCGAAGAGCGGGTAGCACGAGCTCGGCGAATAAGCAATGTGAATTGAGGTCCGTGCCCACGTCGAGCGTGTGAAGATTGGAAAGTTCGAAGCGTGATTCGTGAGGTTCAAGGTCGTCTTCGATATTTGCAATGGTGAGAACCTCCAGACTGGCGCAATCCCTTAGAAGGGCCATGAACGCACTGGACGCCCCACACTCCAAAACGAGTCTTGTTAAACCATGCCATGCAATATCTAGTTCATTGCTGCCCACTATATTGCCATCCAATTCCAGGCTTTTAAGACGAGGGGCATCTTTGAATGCATCGACGGAAGAGGGCCAAGATTGCGATTCTGGCGATGTCCAGGGAACAAAGATTCTGATGCTTTCCAGGGTAGACAGTCGGCCCTTTACGACGATGAACCGTTTGACGAGAGAATGGGGTAAAAACGAAGTAATCTCTTTCCACCGGGAACAGTGCGTGAATATGTCATCAAGCACAGCATGCACCTCTGGCGAGGGTATACATCCTCCGGATAGAGGTGTTCCGAAAGTGATCATGAGCGGAAGGTCACCTGAGCGTGATAGCCAGGCCCTGGCTGCGAGGGCATCCATCTCCATCGTGCGAGGGTTCATGGACAAGCGAAATGTTGTCCATAGTTCTGGGGTGGTGCGGGAGATATCTCTCCATCTTCTGCATATGTTCTCAAGGAGAATGGGTGCCATTCCAGATATGCTGGGATCCACCGGGCCAGTTGGCAAGCAAAACACGAAGATATGGGCCAGGATCTCGGGAGGAACTCTTCGGAGAGTCGAAATGATGCCTGCATGTGCATTTGAGTTCGCCTGCATTGCTTTGCGTTTGCCGAGCATAGTTTCAACAACAGCCCGCGCTTTGGCAATCTCCTCGTCCATCTCGTCAATGCCTGTTTTGATGGTCTTCATGGCATCGTGGGTGAGAGCCACCTCAACATCTGTTGGTGGATGATTGCTTTTCAAGAGATGGTGCACTGGAGACTGGTATGAAGTATGTGTTTCTCCAAGCTCGTGCACGTTTACACAATTGTTGGATGGATCAAAAGAGTCCATGAGCTATTTAGACATATCGTGAGTATGCCACGTCGTCCTTTTTGTGAAAATAACTCACTGCGGTTGGCTTCTCGGGCAAGATTGGAGTTCCGAGTCTGTGCAAAGCGATGCCCGATCGGTTGGGTTCCAGGGGGAGTTAAGCGTGAGGTAAAAGATAGTTCAGTTAGGGGTAGGTGATGTTAGTCAAAGTTGAGGGTTTCTGGGGTTTGACGACGACGCTGAGTATGAGCGAAGCCTGGATAAAACCAACTACGAGAGGTGCAAGTCGAGTATGATAGGATGATGATAATGGGATATTGCGCCCGGGCCCCTGTTGTAGTGGCGCGGCTCGGCGCACCAAATGACTCGGAACTTGCTCAGTTGAACTGTTATAAATTGCGGGTATGCATGCACGCTTTCTCCAAGCTGTTGGATCTTACTACTCCACCATTTACACAGTATTTAAACTTATTCGATAGTGAATCGCTGCTTGCTGATTGCGCCCCATGCTGGGCTAGCTCGACAATCCTTCAGGAATCAAACTTGCTTCAGGCCTTATCCAAAGCACATCCGATGCATTCATCCTTGTGACTTTCGCTCATGCACCTGGCCTTTCCCCGGAATACATTGTAGTACGTCTATCGCGACTAGGTAGGCTCCCTTTTAATCAAATTGAATCCCGCCATTGACCGATATCTAATAAAGCTTATCAGCCCCAAACAACCAATAACACCACCACGTCCGAAACTTACACTTTGCCCAGTGATAAAGTGAGCTTCCTTGGAAGCAATATACGAGACCACGCTAGCGATGTCCTCGGGCGACCCCTTGTGCCCCAGCGGGCTCTTTTCATCGGCCTGTTTTCGATTCACAAAAATTAATATCAATGGAACGGTGGCCACCATATACCATAAAACTTGCCAGTTTGTAATAGTCGCCCTCTTTCGCGCCGGGCCTACTTTTGGCGAATGCGGCATCCATGGTTTTCACTTTGCTGGTGGTAAGGTAAATTATTAATGATTTATGTTGGGACTCACACATAGCAGTGTCAATGGCACCGGGAGCGTACGAGTTGACGGTGATTCGATGCGGCCCCACCTCCTGAGCTGCGCGTTACGGCTGAGTCAGAGGGGCACGGAAATGTGGCAAGAGCTTTGGCGCACCCATAGATTGGGTTAGTCCTCTCACGGCAAATTTGGACGCGGAATATGCGCCCAGATTCGTCTGACCTAGCAGTTGTTACTTATCAGCGACATTTGCATGACTCTAAAAGCAATCGTGTGATCCCACCTCTCTTGCCTACGATGGACGAGGCGCCGATTATCCGTCCACCTCGACCCTGGGCCACCATTTGCAGCCCCGCATACTTGTAGCAGAAGAACACGCCTTTGAGGTAATTTAAATGAGCACAAGCATTGCTCTCTTTTTATTTCTGAAACGAACCTTTGACGTTGACGTTGAAAATGCGATCAAAGTCTTCTGCGGTAGCTGTGACTCCGATGTGAATTTGAAAAGAAACCCGGGGTGCGGTTGATTGCACCTACCCTCAATGATTGGCACACCGTAATGGACGATTCCGGCGTTAGCTACCATCTGAGTATTCCTAGAGATCAAGGATCTGACTGGGTTAAGATCCGCACGATAGGCCACGTACAACGTCCAATCCGCCGAGATCTCTGACTGTGGCGTCAACCATTGTCTTGACCTGATCCTCCTGAGAGACATCTGCAACCACGAAGATTGATTTGCGTCCTTTGGACTCGATCTCCTTGACAAGAGACTCCAGTTTTTCTTTGTTGGATGGAATATCGTTGACAGCAACATCGAACCCATCGTCTGCCAATCGTAGACTAATGGCACGACCGATGCCTTGGCCGCTGCCGGTCACAAGTGCTATACCTTTGGACATGATTGATGTTGCGAGGAAATACGCGTGAAGTGGTGAGCAGTGAAGAGGGATTCACTGGATCAATTCAGTGCTTATCGTCATAGGTTACGATTAGGGGTGTCCACCGTACCGTACACGGTTATTACGGTCGTACGGTAACTTACGGTCTATTACCGTACCGTAGCTGACCGCGTTGGCCCAAATCGAGGGGCAAACGGAGGCTGCGGTTTCCTGTTACGGGTATACGACCGTATGACCGCCATACGGTACATCGGGTACAATATTATCATCTGACCACTCACAAATCCCTATAATTATAAAGGGTCAGCTAATTTTGCGTTGTAAGCGCGGTAAAAGTGACTTGAATAAAACCAAGTTTTCAAAGCAGCTACATGAGGTACGAGTTAGACAGGATGTGGTTATGTAGAAAAGAGTACAATATCAGACCCTTGAAGTTTTTTCGGCCAGCTCTTCTGTCGCCGGTACCCGGTACCCAGCCACCAGTCACCTTGATGCGGTTTGTGTAGAGAACACATCTCTGAATGCGGATCCTCCGTGTTCACTGTTCAAAGATATGTTTTCCTTTCCGGATCCCCTGCGGGGACACTAGTACTCTTGTGCCCTTGAAAGTGCGCGCCATATTCCCGTCATCGTACTACAACTAGGTGTCCGATCGTGCTGGGCCAATAGGGAGTGACAGGGAGTCATCTGCGCTTGTGCGCTTGAGTTGGCGCTTGATCTGTCGACATAGAGAAATTGATGAGACGAGGTCCTGGTAGTGGTGGCGGAAGGTAAACAGAGGGAATAATTGGATGATCGGTGGCGCAGAAGCAAGGACGATGCTTATTCTTGTCCATTGGCCGCTTCCTTGAAAATGTCGCGTTGAACAATTGGTTGGCGCCGCTCAGCGCCATTCGTATTCGAACTCTAATTCAATACATAATTTAAAGACGTAACAAATGGTACCACAATGTCAACTGCAGCCTGATCGACAAACGCGGCTGCTCGGGTAGATGATCATTAATGTATGTATAGCAGTCACTTTAAGTATTGCAGCGGCGGTTAGACGCAGTTAGAAGACCATATTGTAGATATGTTCAAGACCTCAAGTACCGCTGAAGCGCAGTTGACTGTTGGAACTTGGCACTAGAAACTTGGCGCCGCTCCGGTCGCGTTAGACCGATTCGCCCAAAGAAACCGGCACCCGTGGTCCCCTCTGGCAACGGAAAGCCTCCCCCCTCCCCCCTTCCCGCGCGACCAATCCTCTCATGGCGGGTTTCTTGCGCAAAAAGCAGAAAGCAGAGCCCCCACAGGCCAAGCCGGTGCAGACAGAGGCACCACGGACACCGCGGGCTCCCCCGCGCGCTGCCGCCAACGAACCCATCGTGCCCCCGCTGTACGCCAGATTCGCGACGGTATCGTCTTCGTCCATCAACTCGGATTCCAAGCAGCTGCGACCTGGTGTCTCAGGGCCCATGTCGCTTGCGAATGCGCGCAAGGGGGCGGCAGGAAGCCCAGGAGGAGCGCCGAGAGGGAGCGCAGGAGTGGGTGCTGGGAACAGAGGAGTGAACGGCAGGAGTGGGGGGCAGGGTGGTCCTTCAAATGCTGCTGCTGTAGCCCAGTCCGAGGCCTGGACTTATAAAAGTGCGTCTGGTATGGCCGTCCATGCCGTCGGACCCAACACTGCCTCTCCGCGCACGAACTTGCGGCAAAACTCCAGCGACTCCCCCATGACCTCCAATGCATCCTTCGAGAGGCACCCAAACGGGCCTGATGAGCCTCGCCGATTTCTGGGCCATCCCAGCCTGTCCACACCCGTCGACAAACCGCTGCCGATGCCCGCATCCCTCATCCCCGTCTCGCAGGCGCCGTCAGCCTCGTCGAACGCGCACGCGGGCCGCAGCTTCGACGATCAGCAGCTCCAGGACGACCTGCGCATGCTCTACAACACTGACTCAGACTCGGCCTACCCCGACATCCTGCACCCTTCCACAAGCGATACCAACTACGATCGAAATGGGAGCACGACCCCCAAGACTAACCTTCTCGCCAATATACCCAACGAGGTCCGCTCCGCGAAGAGCCTGCCCCCGCCGCCTCCGGATCCCACGATACCCGCCTCCATATACACACGCGCACCCCAGCCCCAGCCCCAGCCCCAGCCTGCACGCCCCCACCATGCCCCTGCGCCCGATTCGCGACCGCCCGTGCAGAACCAGAGCCAGGCGCCTCCGCAGCCTGCAAAGGAGCAGCCATCCTCCCCTCCGCCCGTCAAGAGAGCGAGCTTCATGTCCCGCCTCTCCCTATCGCGCGGATCGTCTTCGCAATCCGACACACCGACACGCAGCCATACGCTCTCGAAAGCACACGCACCCCCATCCGCGGCACGAGATACGGTGCGCGCAGGGAGCGCAAGTCTAGATGGCCATAACCATCTCCATAACAACGCAGAGGACCAGTGGGGCCGCAGTGCCCAAGTAAGTCTTCCCATCTCCTCATCTGCCGCTTCCCCCACGCGCGTCACCTATTTATGTCATTGTGGTATTGGTATTTACATTGCCCCCTTCGCAGCCCCTCGCAATCGACGTCCCCCACCCGCGTGGGCCGTCCTCGCCCCCCGTATCGTCCCCGACCCGGCCGCACAATGCGCCCTCGCGCGCGGCTAGCGTCTCTTCCAGCACGACCTCGTCCGTTGTACGTGTATTCCGCCTTCCATTACGCTTGGCGTGGCCTTGTTGGCTGATCTGATGCGCGTGCCCGCAGCGGCGTGCGAGCGCGCAGCAAACGACCTTCGGCGATTTCTGGATGCTGCCCCTCCCACCCTCATCAGCACCAGGCTCCCACTCCCGACCCGCGCAAGCGCCGCGCCGGTCAGCATCGAGCGCAGAAGGCCCCCCGCCCCCGCGCCAGCACGCCAGGAGCAGCACAGAGCACAGCTCGCAGCCAAGTTCTGCGTTCACATCCCAATCCGCGCCCAGCCCCGTCGAGCGCCAGCAGTCGCCGCCGTTCCACCATAATCTACCGCCCGCGCAATCTGGGCAGAGCCCCGTTGACCGCCAGCAGTCGCCGCCGTTCGCCCACCAGACCCACACGCCAGCGCCAGCACCAGCACCGTCGCGTGCCCAGCCGCCGCCGACACCCACGGTCTCCTCGACTTCCTCACCCCCGCCCCCGCACCGCGAGCTGCTGTCTCACTCTCACTCGCAGTCCCAGTCCCAGCAGCGCCCCCTGTCCACCCCCGAGTCTCCGGCCCTCGCCGACGCGGAGTTCAACGCATACACGCAACTCACAAAGGACCAAGAGCGAACATCCCCCTCCCCCTCCCCCAGGCCCGTGCCCGAACCGGCGCAGATGCATTTCGCGCAGAACCAGTATGGCTCGTATCCGGCGTATCCGGCGTATGGCTACGGGGAGCCCGCGGCGCACGCACCCGCACCGGCGCCGGAGCAGGTGCAGGTGCCGCAGATCGGGTTCGCGCGGCGGACGTCGGTCCAGGCGCGCAAGGGCCCGCTGATATTCAACGGCACCGCGGACGAGACGGAGAGCCGCGGCAAGAGGAGCAGTGGTGGTGCGCAGGCGCAGGAGAGCCGCTCGCCGGAGCGGCACACGCTGACCTCTGTGCCGGAGAGCATCAAGGGGAGCGGATCGGGCGAGAGCGTGAACACGCAGGCCGCGCGCGCGCCGGACCCCGGCTACCCGCAGACGCAGACGCAGACGCAGATGCGCGCCTACCCCTCGCCCCCGGCCGAGAGCGTGCCCATCCCGCACAACCAGAACCACAACCACAACATGGGCGCGCCCGTGCCGCGGAAGCAGCCGCACCGGCCCATGTCGAGCGAGTTCGAGAGCCCGGTGGCGGCGCAGTGGGGGCCGAATGTGCCATCGCGCGGGAGCACGCCACAGGAGGCGCACAGGCACAGTCCCAGCGGCAACAGCAACAGCAACAGCAATCCGGCTGCGCCGCCCATGCCTGCGCCCCAGCGCCGCTCACAAGCACAATCGGAAGCGGACCCGAGACCGCGGTCGCATCACAACGCGCAGCCTCCCACCTATCCGCCGCACCTTCCCTCTGGTGCGGTGCAGCCGCAAGCGGACCCGCGGCTGCGCCAGAGCGCGCTCCAGTCGCCCGCGCACATGCACGCTGAGCACGATGCGCCTCCCGTACCGCCCATACCGGTACTTGATAGGTCGTCGTCGACTGCTGCTGCTGCTGCGGGCAATTCCAAACCCAGACGGTTCCTGACAAAGGTCAGACACGGCACTGCGCCCGCGCCCGCGCCTGCGCCTGTTGCGCGGCCTGTCACGCCCCCGGCGTCGCCCAAGAAGGCTGCCTTCGCGGCGGTCGCGCCCGCTCGGTCCGATGATGCTAATAGGGAGAACAGGCGTTCGGGCGTCGGGAATGTTAATGGGGGCGAGCAGCGCCTGTCCCGCGGGGAACAGCTCCATTCTGATGACAGGCAGAACCAGAACAGGCGTTCGGGCGTCGGGAATGGGAATGGGAATGGGAATGGGGGGGAGCAGCGGCTGTCCCGCGGCGAGCAGCTTCAGTATGACGATAGGCAGAACAGACATTCGGGCGTGGGGAGTGGCGCGGACCGCCGGCTGTCCCGCGGCGAGCAGGCGCAAGACCAGGCGAGGAGGTCGCCGCTGCCCGAGCTTCCTGGGGCGCGACTGTCCCAGCCGGACATGGGCGGCGTCGACCCGCTGGCGACGAAGCGGCGCGCGAGGCCGAGCGTTAACCTGGATGAGAACGCCCCTGCTCCGCCGCCGAAACGGACTTCACAACATGACATGAACGCCCCAGACGCCCTCGCGACGAAGCGCCGCTCGAGGGCGAGCGCCAATCTCGACAACAAGAGCCCGACGCCTAGGGCTCCAATGCCGCCCCTGCCCATGTCGCCAGAATCCCGCGCAGTTGATGCCTCCCATAGCGACGGCGGCCCGCAGATCCCTGGTCTCCCTGACAGTATCCTCCGCCAGTCCGCGACCGTCGGCCCCTACGACCCCGTAACCCCCAGGCCCCGCTCGCGGCCTATGACCATCTTCTCCATGACGGCGTTCTCGCTGACCGGCATCCTCTCCGACGCTGGGCTTCTGTTCTGCTTTTTGAATTACCTGACGTTCGCCGACTGGATAGCGCTGTGGAGCACGAGCAAGCACTTCCGCAAGGAGCTCGAGCAGGACAGGGATCTGCGCGAGGAGGTGCTGGAGCGGTATCTGGACACTATTGGGTATGAGCGATGGGCATGGGACCAGGGCGAGCCGCTTCAACTGACGCTGAATGTGAGAATTGCTGTGCGCAGCGGCCCCCGTACTCTGATGCTGATGTGTGCTTGTGTTTATAGGACATCAACAACTACATGAGAGGTGTATCGATGCCCAATCATCAATACGCCCGTCTGGCCGATCAAAGCCTGCGCAACCCCGGCCCCCGATCGACTGACATAATGCGCGACTGCTCGGTGGTGAATCTCGCCTACAGCCGTGTTGTCGTGAGATTGCGGGCACAAGCAGAGGCCGCGGAGGCCGAGTACATCGCCAAGCACATACCTGGGGCCCCCTTCACGAACCCGCCCGTGAGTGTTCAACGGAACGGCACCACACGGAGCCGAAGCCGCCCGTCCAGCCGTGCGCCGTCACCTTCGCGGCCTGCGCCAGCCAGTGCACCGCAATTTGGCAGCCCGTTCCGCTCCCCGCTCTTCAAGCTGCGGCGGGCGCCCATGCTGCGCGTATTCGTGCCGTCCCCGGACGGCGACTGGCTGTCGGACACCAGCGTGCTCGAATGCGAGGCGCAGCTGCGACGCGCGGGTGTCACGAAGCTGCTGCGCGCTGGGGATGTCATATGGGACATAGCCGTCGGCGACGAGGGCAATATCGGTAAACTCATATGGGATGGCAATTTCCTGATTGTAAGTCAGGCCTTCCCCCGCTCTCTTCGCGTCTAACCCGCCTTCGCAGGATCTCGATTATTCCTATTCGCCTTGCGGCGATCTTCCGCAGTACCTGCACACCCTTGCGTTCCCGCCGTCGTACTTCCATCGGGTGATACGGACGAGCCCCGCCGCCAGCCCGCAGGGCAGCAACCCCATCGTGCACATGAATGTCAGCCCCTGGGGCGAGGAGATTGCGGCCAACTTGCTGCTTCTGCAGGACAGAATGCGCACGGGAGTGTAAGTGATTCCAATCAGTCTGCTGAACGATCGACGGCTAATCCAGCCATTTTAGCCAAGGCTCGCGCCACAATGTCGTGCGCTGGGTGCACCGCTCGTCCTTTGTCATCCGCCCGCCTCCGGCCCCCGTCGCCGCGCGGTACGGCCCGAATCGAACGCGAATTGCGCCACCTCGTATCCCTATACCCGGTACCGATCTGTTCGTGGACCCGGGGTGGTACGGCACGGTCGTCATCGAGGCTGAAGGTACAAATGAAGGGCTGGCGGACATGCAGGCGAGATGCGGCGCGGTGTTCCCTCAGAGAACGCGCAAACCGGCCAATGGCAAGGCGAGGGACAGTCGCAAGGTGTTCAGGCTGATGAGAGAGAAAAGGTAAGTCTTGATCTGTCATTTTGCGAGCCTAGTTGCTTACTCGTCCGGCCTGTGCAGTCGTCCTGGCGAAATATGGATGCGCACTGTCACAGACCAAGAACGATTGATGTAGCTTATAAAGGGTATATGTTGTAGATTTGAACTTATATCAAAGACTGATTTTTTCTGGGATGTTGTAATGTACATATACCGTTATACCCGCCTTTCTATCTATTATACTTCCATGATGCCCAGTAAGTAGCGCTCAGCTTAGCGACATTTATCTTCGACACTTCTCACTTGTCCATTGCCCGCTTCCTTGACATTGGTTGGAGCTCAACTCCACTTTTTACTGATGCCGAATGTCTCAGATAAAAAACGGATGGATACGAGACAAACATCCAGTGACTCGACAGCCATTGACACCATCATCGTCTGCCATGGCGCTCAGCGAAGAGACCGTCAAGCAACGTTGCCGCGAGCACTGGAACAAGGGCTTTATCGACCTGCGAAACATCTGCTTCCTGTCCGACGACGAGGTAGCCAAAATCGCCTGGCAGGAGGTGCCCTCGGACCACGCCTGGCTTGACTTCTTCGGCCGCTGCGCGGTGCCTGCGGACGTGCGCGTGCCCAGGCTGCGTGGGCCGCCTGTCGCCGACCAGATCGAGGACAAGTTCGGCGCGCATCCGTACCATTACCTTCGTATGGAGCGTATCTACGGCCCGACGCTGCAGCAGCATCTGGATGCCGGCGGCGCCTTCGACGCCGCCCTCGCGGACGCCGTCGTCGAGGCGTACCTCGCGCTGCGCCGCGCCTTCCCCGACACGGGCGAGCTCCGCCCTGGTGGCCGCGACCATCTCATCGAAGGCCACCTCTTCCCCTACGACAACGAGGGCGCGTGGGTTGTTGCGACCAAGGCGGACCTGATCCGCGTGCTCGAGGAACTCGCGCGGGCAAGCGACGCGCCCGCGGCCTGGGACCTTGCCGCCGCGCCCTGTGCCTTCGCCCACGGCGACCTCTCGCCGACGAACATCGTCGTGACGCCAGCTGGCGTTGCCTTCTTGGACTTCAGGTACGCACGTCTCTGGCCCGACGGCTACGAGCGGTGGACGCTGGAGACCTCGCTGTACGACGCTCGGTTCACGCTGCCGATGGTGGCGGCTTTTGATCGCGAGGGGCTGGTCACGTCGGCCCCGTTCGCCGCGAATCTGAGCCGCATCAAGAGGTACTATGCCACTTTTGGCGTCTCATTGTGCATGTGAGTTCCCGCGGAGCCGCAATTGGCTTGGAGAGGACTGACGGACAGGTTCTCGGTTCGAGAGTGACAAGCGGGCGGGATTGTTGAGTGGATGAGCAGGGCTGGGGGTTGATATGGGCGGAGTTGGAAGTCTGTGGTGCCTTGTAAAGTAGTCGTACGATTCTGGTCCGTACTTCCAGGTGTTTTACTAACGACGGGCCACGGCGGGAAAACGCGCAGCTGGACAGAATGCGCACGAGGGTGTAAGTGATTCCAATCAGTCTGCTGAACAATCGACGACTAAACCAGCCATTTTAGCCAAGGATCACGCCTAAATAACGTTCAGCTTAACGACATGTATCTTTGACAATTCCCACTTCAACTTGGGACATGTCCGGGCGCAATTCTGCATACCGGAGGCACGTTGCCACTTAACGCACGCCGCATGCCTTTGTACTCTTTTCTACATAATCACATCCTATCTAACTCGTACCTCATGTAGCTGCTTTGCAAACTTGTTTTATTCAAGTCACTTTTATCGCGCTTACAACACAAAATTAGCTGACCCTTTATGATTATAGTCGGATTTGTGAGTGGTCAGATGATAATATTGTACCCGATGTACCGTATGGCCGTGGCTCGTCATACGGTCGTATACCCGTAACAGGCCCGTAACCGCTCCGTTGGCCCCCTCGATTTGGGTCAATGCGGTCAGCTACGGTACGGTAATAGACCGTAAGTTACCGTACGACCGTAATAACCGTGTACGGTACGGTGGACACCCCTAATCGTAACCTATGACGATAAGCACTGAATTGATTCAGTGAATCCCTCTTCACTGCTCACTACTTCGTTCGTATTTCCTCGCAACATCAATCATGTCCAAAGGTATAGCACTTGTGACTGGCAGCGGCCAAGGCATCGGTCGTGCCATTAGTCTACGATTGGCAGACGATGGGTTCGATGTTGCTGTCAACGATATTCCATCCAACAAAGAAAAACTGGAGGCTCTTGTAAAGGAGATCGAGTCCAAAGGGCGCAAATCAATCCTCGTGGTTGCAGATGTCTCTCAGGAGGATCAGGTCAAGATAATGGTTGACGCCACAGTCAGAGATCTCGGCGGATTGGACGTTGTGCGTGGCCTATCGTGCAGGTCTTAACCCAGTCAGACCCTTGATCTCTAGGAATACTCAGATGGTAGCTAACGCCGGAATCGTCCATTACGGTGTGCCAATCATCGAGGGTAGGCGCAATCAACCGAACCCCGAGATTCTTTTCAAATTCACATCGGAGTCACAGCTACCGCTGAAGACTTTGACCGCATTTTCAACGTCAACGTCAAAGGTTCGTTTCAGAAATAAGAAGAGAGCAATGCTTGTGCTCATTTGAATCACCTCAAAGGCGTGTTCTTCTGCTACAAGTATGCGGGGCTGCAAATGGTGGCCCAGGGTCGAGGTGGACGGATAATTGGCGCCTCGTCCCTCGTAGGCAAGAGAGGTGGGATGACACGATTGATCTTAGAGTCATGTGATTGTCGCTGACACAACCACTATTAGGTGGGGCGAACATGGGCGCATATTCTGCGTCCAAATTTGCCGTGAGAGGGCTAACCCAGTCTATGGGTGCTCCAGAGCTCTTGCCACATTTCCGTGCCCGCTCTGACTCAGCCATCACGTACAGCTCAGGAGGTGGGACCGCATCGAATAACCGTCAACTCGTACGCTCCCGGTGCTATTGACACTGCTATGTGTGAGTCACGACATAAATCATAAACAAATGATAAACAATTTACTTTACCACCGGCAAAGTGAAATCCATGGATGCCGCATTCGCCAAAAGTAGGCCCGGCGCGAAAGAGGGTGACTATTACAAACTGGCAAGTTTTATCGTATATGGTGGCCGCCGTTCCATTGATATCAATTTTTGTGAATCGAAAACAGGCCGATGAGAAGAGCCCGCTGGGGCACAAGGGGTCGCCCGAGGACATCGCTAGCGTGGTCTCGTATATTGCTTCCCAGGAAGCTCACTTTATCACTGGGCAAAGTGTAAGTTTCGGACGTGGTGGTGTTATTGGTTGTTTGGGGCTGATAGACTTTATTAGATATCGGTCAATGGCGGGAGTCAATTTGATTAAAATGGAGCCTGCCTGGTCATAATATACATACTCCACTGTGTCCCGGGAAAAGGCCGGGTATGAGCGAAGGTCACAAGGATGAATGCATTGGATGGGGTTTGGACGAGGTTTGAAGCAAGTTCGACTCTTGAAAGATTTTACGAGTTAGCCCAGCATGGGGTGCAATGAGCAAGCAGCGATCCACTATCAAATGAGTCTAGACACGGCATAAACAGTGGAATAGTAAGCCACAACAGCTTGGAGAAATTGTGCATGCATACCCGCAATTTATAACAGTTCATTTGGTGCACCAAGCCGCGCCACTCCAAGAGGGGGGTCGGGGGCTCCCCAACTTGGTTTTATCCAGTCTGTTTGGAGGATAGCTTGCTGGATGAAGATGCCTTTCACCCAGTCACGATCCGCCGCCTGCGGCACCTATTCCACCTGCACTCTGCTATTCTCCGCTGCCCTCTATTTAGCTCCAAATCGATTCTCAATCATATATACAAAGGAGCACGGTATTTGCCTCCGCCCATGCCACGTGGGTCAAATCGGCGAGTCAAACCGGCGACGGAGTCAAACCGGCGAGCGGTGAATGTGGTGTGGGGCTGATGTTCATCCTCTCTCCTTCAATTCGCTTTTCTGACATCCTTTCTGCTGCTATCGATCTTGCGGGTGTTCTACAGGTGCACGGGTGTACGGGCCATGTATCGGGGCCACTACAATCATCTTCAACAGTTATCTTATGCAGCACGAGTGTACGGAGCTCGAAGTGATCATGACTTATTTGCATTTACAGTGACGGGCATTCGCTTCTGCCAGTGAGTGGTTAACAGGGCCACGGTGCCAACCCCCGTATTGGCCTGCCTGGAGATCTGTGTTGTCCCATGCAAGAAGTGCGCGAGGACGAGCGGGCCTCGTGGTGTTGACGGCGGCAGGAAATGTACAGCTTAGGTATGACAAATTTACATAGTAGCTTTGAAAATTGAAAGTACATATCGACAAGCCGAACCGTGTTTTCCGGACATAGAGAACAGAATGTGTGCCCGCGATACATTATGCGGTTATTTGCACCTCAATTCTCTCATAATCTCCCTTTTCCCCTTCTTTTTATTTCTTTTTCTTCTTCTGGATACCCAGTACAATGGGGGGGGAAACCATATTTTAGGCATTCACCGCGCTCGTTGTAACTTGTCATGCTTCAGCTTCCAGTGTCCACACAAGGCCCCTGATACACCAATGGTAGTCATTGGCAGACTATAGCGACCACCGTGTCCTCGGATCCCGGCGAAAGTCGTGTTTATGAAACGGGCCCTCTTCGTGCCTTCAGGTTCCATCCTCAGGTCTCAGGGTGGGCGACCAACATGGGATGTCCGAGTCAAGCCATTTGCGTCGCTTCGATGCTTCTCGTAGGACGGCGTGTTGTGCTGGGCAACGACTCAGCCCGCAGACGACTCCTGGTCTAGTTATCCCAAAGGGTCGCGCAGGCTGGCGGCCAATCATTGGCCGAGTGCGTTGCTGTGAACAAGGGGAACACTCCGAGTCGGTCCACGTGCCCTGCTACTATGCCGGGGCTCAATTTAGGCTCAATTGGGGTGACGACGGTTCCTCATGCGGTAAGTGGGTAGACTAGAAGTTAACAGGCTCAACATTAATGGTGTTTTTGGCCCATTGGGGACTGTTGCATTGTTCGATCCTATTCGCATTCTATAATTGTTACAGGTTGAGGTTCGGTTTATTCAAGACGTCCAGGGAGTGCCTCAGGTGAATGTATGTGCCTGATCCGCTGGCAGCAAACACGGCGTGTGCTGCCGCAGTGCAGCTCGACCCGGCCCGTCAACACGAGCCGCATTTAATTAAGAGGGCTATATCGTTCCTACATGAACACTCGGAGAGCCTGTCAGACATCTAAACGTTAGGCGCCACACTGAGGAGCCGCCTGAAGCCGCGCATCCAATGGCCGTGTCTGGGCCGTGCGTCCTTGCTTTTGCCTTTCTACAGTCCCCTGCGCTCCCATCATTCTTCTATTCTCATGACCTTGTAACCTCGTTTTGATATGTGGTTGAAATGCAGCCCTTTCCGCCTACATATGTGGATCTTAGCCGGCACGCACGTTGCGAGATACTCACTGGCACTCATCAGAAGGCCGCAGAGTATGAGATCAGAAAGTGCGAGGCCGTGACGACGAGATGCATTCAGAGCGGGAGTCGCTGGAGTCGTGGTTAACAGCTTAATATCCGCGGTCTGGGGCGATGACTCAATACGGCGTCTACAGCAGTAGCTGTGGCCGTCGCTGCATGTCCTGCCCGCAATGCTGTGATAAGTATATTGCAAGCTCAAGTATGCTCGCTGTAGTGCCAGAGAATCAAGCAATAATAATACCTTGGATTAACAGCTATGCGCTTTTCAAACCTTGCTCGCCCAAAGCGGAGCCGAAGGGCCAATATTCACGCCACGATTGATGGCATGAGCGCCTGCTGGAAGCTGCCTCGCCTAACGAGGCTCACCGCACCTCCCAGTTATCCTCACTGCCCCTTCCTCCCAACCCTCACGACAAATGCTACCCACATTTGCGTAGAACCGATCGCCCCGCTCTCTCTGTCCAAGGAACCGCGACAGTAACTAAACACAATGTCGAATGACATCCAGAAGGCCGACCAGATTGCCTACCGCTTGTTCACGAAGCTCGCCCTCGTCGTCCACCAGGCAAGAACGACCGCGGACCAGCAGCAGCGGCTGCAGCCCAAGGTCGACAAATGGGTGAGTCGCCAAATGTGCTGCAGTGCCCCTTATCTGCATGCTGAGCCCGCCCGCGCGCAGTTCAACCTGGAGACACCAGACACCGATCTTTATCGCGACCAGCTCCGCATATACCGCTCCATATCCGCCCCGTGGCCCGCCCCGCCGCCCCCGCCCCTCGAGCTCCAGGTCCTCCTCGTCGTCCCGGAGCTCGCCAACAACCAGGTCCTCGTCTACCAGGCCCCGGACGCCTCTCGGGTCCCCGTCGACCCCGCCCCGCGCTTCATCCTCCTCGAGAAGTGGCTGCTCGCCTTCACCGCCGCCACAGCAGGCTCGGGCGAGAGCTCGGACGGCGATGTGGCCCCGTCGACGATATACAAGCACGGCATCCCGCTGTTCAGGAGCCTCTTTACGCTGCTGCGCGTCCTCCCCGCCTGGCGCCTATTTAAGCAGCTGCGCCGCGGCGCAAGGGGCACAAAGCTTGGGATACAGATACGTGTGCGCGAGCGCAAGGAGCACGTGAGCGCCAGCGGGGAGCTGTCCTCGAACGGCAGCGAGACCGAGGAGAGCGACGACGCGGACGAGCGCGAGGGCGTCTTTGGATTTGGTGCGTATCTCGCCATTGCTTGTGATACCCCCCACATCCTATATCTTATATCTCCCGCCCCGCCATCCCTTATCCCTTATCCCTTATCACACATCGCCAATCACCCGCCATCTAATCTAATCATGCCATTTTTGCTGTTGCTAACTTGCGCTCCCAGATACCCCGCCCTCGCGCACCCGGCAGCCGTTTCCAACGAGCACGCACGCCTTCCCATCGATCCCGCACCCGATGGGCACCCTCGTGCTCTCCGCGCGGTACCTCACGACCCCGAACTTCTCCCTGGACGACCGCGAGAACCTGCTGAGCGACCGCTTCATGTCCGCTGATATTGACGACATCGACATGGATATGCTCCGGGGCGGCGCGGGCGCGGGGGGGCGCGGCTTTACGCCCACGCTCGTGAAGAACCAGCAGCGGGACTCCATGCTCGCCACAGGGGGCGCCAGCCACGGGAGCCTGCCGACGCGCGCCCCGGCGCTCGCGCGCTCCCCGCCGCGCACCGCGCCGTTCCAGCCCGCGACCAGCCCCACCAGCCCTACCAGCCCCGCCGTGCGCTACTCCACCGTCTCCCCGTCGGCCAGCCCGGGCTCCGCCACGACCGCCCGCACGGCGATCGCCGCGCTCGCGGACAAGTTCGTGCTCCCCTCGCCGACCGCGACGCCCGCGACCTCGCCGTACACGTCGCCCGCCGCGTCGACCGTCATGCCCATGCCCGCCCTCGGGTACCACACGCGCACGACGTCCCTCCCGCAGGCGCCGAGCCTGAACCTGCGCCAGCGCGCGCTGAGCCGCAGCCCGCGCGGCGGGAACGCCAACACGCCCCTGCCGGGGATGGGGCCGGTCGCGCGCGCGCCCTCGGACACGAGCGGTGCGGGTGTGGGTGCGCGGGTGCGCAAGGAGAGCGGCTCGAGCGCGAGCCCGGGCTCGGTGCCCCCCGCGGCGCTCCCGGACGCGTCCGCGGGCCTGCCGATCCGGCGCCCCGGGCTCAACCCCGTGCACCCGTTCAAGGCGTCCACGCTCTCGTCCTCGCCGTCGCTGCACTCACCGCACCCGCACTCACCGCACCCGCCGCACTCGCCCAGCCCGTCGAGCCTGCAGGCGCGGCTCGGCGCGCCGTCCCCGCTCGCGGCGAGCCCGCGGCCGTTCCCCACCACCACCACCACCGGCACTACCACTGGCGGCGGCTTCACGAGCCCGACGAGCACGCGCATGCCCGTCCCGCCGTCGCCCATGCGCCCGTCCCCGCCGGCGAACTCGCCGTTCACGCCGAGCAGCCTCGGCGCGCCGGGCAGCCTCGGGGACGACGGGCGGCCCGGGCAGCGCAAGCGGTACTCGAGCAGCTTCTCGAAGCGCTACGACCAGAAGGCGGGCGCGGGCGTGGCAGGGGTGGGGAGGCGGGGCGCGGGGACGGGCGCGGTAGGCGGGGGCGGCAGCCCGGGCACGGGCGCGGGGGCGGGTGGGAGCGGTGGGAGCGATGCGAGTGCGGAGATTGGGTCGCTGGGCATTGGGCTGGGCCAGGGGCCCGTGGGGCGCTTCCTCGCGGGCGGCGGCGGTGGCGGCGGTGGCGGAGGAGGCGGCGGCGGGGGAGGGGCGACGGACGACGATGATATATCGATGTATCTCCAGGACATCGACGCGCGGAAGCCGCTGAGCGGGCGGCGGCTGCGGCAGGGCAGGGCCGGGACGGAGATCGGGGAGGCGGACGAGGGCGCGGAGGAGGTGCGCGCGCCGATTGCGGGGCTGCTGAGCACGGACGAAGCCACCCCCGTCGCGGCGGTCGTCGGCGCGATGCTCACGAGCGAGTCGGAGGTGGAGGAGCGGCTGCGGGAGATGAACCAGGCCTTCCTCCAGAGCCTGGAGGGGCTGGGAGGTACCGGCACCGGCACCGGCGGTGCGGGGGGGGGCAGGGGGCAGCCGCCGTCGCCGGGCCTGGCCGACGTGCGGGGCAGGGGGTTCCGGCCGCGGCTGGGCGAGCTGGACACCGCGTCGCGCAGCACGAGCACGAGCGACGTGGTGCGGGGGAGCACGGGGAGCGATGAGGTGCTCGGGCGGATGTCGTTGGATGGCGACAAGCGCAGCCGGCAATGAGGTGTTCGCCTCGGAACGCTCATCTGGGCTGTTCTGCTTGTTCTGCTTGTTCTGCTTGTTCATGCGTCCCTGCGACATCGGCGCCAGAAGCCCTGCACAATGCACATGTCGCCGTACCTGCTGTCAACCCCAACCTCGCTGTCACCTGTCTAGCTCAGAGGCTCTTATATCTGCGTGTCTTTTTTATCTTTTTTCATCACCTTATTCTGTGTAGAATATATATCTTACACTTATCATGCACTTCAAGGACAGGCGCTCTCATCTCCTCCCCACTGCACATACACCCCATCTCATTATCTTTCCCCTCCGCGTGGCCGCATTATGCATACTTGCCACCCTAATCTTTACATACCCACATTATCGATGCCTGACCTCCTGTTTTTATATACTGTACCACGGATTGCATGTCTCAACACTTCTCAATGATGAAATCATGATGTTTGCCTGCGCTTGGTGTGGCGTTGCGAGGCCTGTAGGTTCCGTGTCGCGAAATTAAACATAGAATTACAACCCCCAATGGCACAATGATGAGCATATGTATATATATATCAGATATCTTTGACCCTGCAATCCAACTCCAACGAAGACCACTTATTCTAGATGCGAAAGTGGTTGGTCAGCAGCGAGCAACCGCGGCACGCAAGTTCGCAAGTAACGCACTCTCGACAACCACGATGAACTTGGATATATACTCGATCATGTTCGCCGTCTCCTCTCCCACAGCGCGGATGAAGCGGGGCGGCAGTGCAAAACCGTACTACCGCCAACACCAAACACCAATATCAGCGCCATTTCACTTTGAACAAGGAACAAGGAACACGGAACACGGATTGATGCCCGAGACCGAGACCGAGACGTACCGTGCCCGTGTCGCGCAGGTGCGCCGCGTATGAGTACTTGATCCCCGCGCGCTTGTACATCCAGTCCACGATGTTCCCGTGCGCTCTGAGACCGGCATGAGCGTCGCGTAGGAGAGCAGGAGGCAGGGTGGTAGGGTGGTGTGGCAGTGGCAACTCACGGGTAGAATGTCGAGCACAGCGGTCCGGTCTGCGAAACACCAAAACAACAAAACAACAAACAACGACATCAGCATCAAACATCAAACAGCGTCGTGGAATTGGACCAAGGGCGCTGCGTACCACAAAGGCCGCCCCGTGCGCCTTGCGTATCGCGCTCGCCGCGCCGAGCGCGGCCTCCAGCTGGTTCTCCGCGTCCTTGGGCGTCTTGCTGCACGAGTACGAGAAGGGGGACGATACTGCGCAGCCGTCTCAGCACTAGCACTACGACACGAAGAGGAAGGGGAGGGGACTGACTCATCTGCCCATAGCTCCGCAGGTCCACAAACGCCTTGAGATTCGGGAGCGTGTCCACGTACGCGGCGATGTGGTTCACCTCGGGCGCCTCGAACGCGCGGTTGCCGGGGTACCACTGCGAGCAGGTGTCCGTCGGCGGCGGCGGCCGCGCAGCGGCGGAGGACTCCGCGAAGGAGACGGTGGAGCGCCATTTGTAGCCCTGGATATTGATGCAAGTGCAAGTGTCAGTTTTGCTGTGCTGCTGGGGGGGCTGGAGCGGGCGGTGGCGTACCCAGTTCCTGATGGTACGAAGTCAGATATGCATGATGCTGATGATGGTGGTGGTGATGATGATGATGTGGTGGGGAGGGGAGGGCCGTACCTGTTCATATCAACGCCCACGCATTTTGAGTGGGGGCCGGTCTGCATTCTGTTTTTGTACCTGCCAAAGGAAGATCCCGTGTATGTCAGTCGCAGTTCACAGGTAGAATCACGAGCACGAGGACGTCCAGGAAGAAGAAGAAGAAGAAGAAGAAGGACAACGACTGGGTTTTTGCAGTCGTACTGCCACACCACACGCGGAAGGCGGGAACGCACCAGAATCGGTCGGTCTCCCATGTATAGTCGTACCCATCCGGATTGGGCGTCGGGATGATGTAGAAGGTCTGCGAGATGCGAGATGCGAGATGCGAGATGCGAGACACAGTTGAGTCTCAAGAGGAGTCACGAGCGGTGGGCCGACTCACGAAGTGGTCGAGCAGCGAGATCAGGCTGTCGCTATCCGTGCGATTTGCCACAAGCGCGTGCATGAGATAGAGCGTGGTGGAGGTTGCCACCCACTGCAGCGCGTTCGCGTCAGCTCCAATTACGATTACAATTTACGGGGCATCAAGGGGGAATATGGAATATGGGAACTAGAGCGGCGCACCTCGCGCGCATGTTGTGCGCCCGTGAGCACAAAGCCCATCTTCTCCCTCGCCCCGCTCTTCCCCTTCGATTTCGTGCCCTGCAGCGGAGCGCGCCCTATCCGCACCCCCAGGAGCTCCCGCCCCTCGCCGCTGATGCCGACCCGGATCACCTGCACCAGCGCGGGGTAGTCCCGCGCCAGCTGCGCCATGAACGCCTCGATCTCGTGCAGCGGGTGGTAGTCCTCGTGGAAGGTGGACAGCGACGGCGACGATGTCCAGTTATTGGCCTGGCTCGCCGACGGTACGCGCGGTGCGGAGATTGGGATCGCGTTCGCGGTGTGGGGGTAGGCCCGCAGGCGGTCTTCAGCGGGAGAAGCGGCCGATTGCGCGCTCGGCGGCGGCCAGTAGACGTCCACGTGGTTGGGCGTTACCTGCCAGATGTCCAGGTCGTCTTTCTAGTATGCGCACAAGATATCAGTATGCGCTCGCGCCCCGATAACCGGGGGGCCTCAGGGGCACCGCAGCAGGCGTCGGCACGCACCACGGCGATATCCAAGACCTCCTCTAAATCGACGTCGCTCGCCAAGAACCGCTTGAGGAGCCCGCTTCCGCTGTCCCCTTGCATGCAGTCCGTTCCCTGCAGCGGGCCGACCTCCACTGGCCGCGATAAGACCTTCTGCGGGCTTGAGCGCGCATAACATTGGCATTCCAGGGCCAGGAGGGCGAGTGCCGTGAGTAGCGAGGCGGGCAGACGCAGCGAGTGCAGCATTTGCGGCTTGTAGCTGTGGGTAATGCGAGAATGGGGCGGTCACACGAGCGAATTCGAATGGCGTCGAGTTTTGGCCAAGCCGCCAAGTTGCAGCCCCTGACATTGAAACTGAAAGCGCCCATATCCCCCGCGCCACTAGTGACTAGTGACTGCCGGTGATAAGATCCAATTGCGTGGACAGCACGGATTTGTGGGTTCTAGCCTTCTAGGTAGTTCTAGGTCGATCACTAGTACTGCTAGCAATTGCAAACTTCTTGCCCAAAAGACTCAGAGCAGTATTGGTATCATTGTGGCTTCAGGCTCCAGCGGCTCGAGCCGTCTGACTCGGACTGACCGCCACTGCAATGCCAATTCTGCGATCCTGCAAAGGCGGAGATCATGCAAGAGGTATGTACACACCGGAAGACTCCGATACACGAGGGAGGGGGAACGGATACCCAGTGTATCTTTGCAGGCGATATCAATTGCAATACATGGAGATAGAGCTTATAGTAGCCCCCTTGGCCTCACTGGCATGGCCACTACGTCGAACACGTTCATAAGCCTTCATAAGCCCATAGCTGTAAAATATACAGAATGTTGGCAGAACGTGGCGTCGAGCAGTGTCATCGCTACTGCAGCGGGCACCAATTGATCCAGTTGGGTTGGTCGAGCAAGGTGCGGTGCAAACCAGGACCCCGGTTAATCCCAAGTGGGGTCCGATATTTATGAGGACGCCCCTGAGTCAAATTTGGAGGGTATGCCCGACTTTAAGCGGACGCGGGGGGGCCTCTATTTTCAGCGGGTCCAATCTTTTACAGGACGGTTGTGTCGGTACACAGGTCCAATCCGGCATGCGGACGCCCAGCGCGTGCTCAACTCGGAGGTGCGCGGCGCCACTGCTCCTTATGCAGCATCACCAAGGCTCACCGAGGCTATCACGGGAGAAGTGCGCGTCTGCAGCGTGTGCCGAGTTGGATTGCCCAAGTTTTGTGCATCTACCCGCCGCACCCATTCTCTTCACCTTGACGACACTCCAAATTCCCAATCCAAGCCCGACTTTGGGTCGCTTTTGAGGTTCAAGGCTTATGCGGACGCGTGTGGTCGTCAGCGAGGTCCGATATGAAATGCGGACACAAGAGGCCCAAAAACGTATGTCCAATCGCGATGCGGACATCTGCGGACCTTTTCGGCCAGATGTGGCGCTAAACGGAAACCGCCCAAAAGGGCCATTTTCGTATCGGACATTAGGAGACATAAACCGGGGTCCTTGCAAACCAACAACACTGGCCGAACACTGACATTCTATCCGCGCATCCAGAATGAAGCATTAACCGAGGGTATATTATTGTTGCAAAACAGCCCCACCCATACCCAGATGATGCTCTAAACCCCCCAACTGTCTATGCGTATAATACTCTAATTAATCAGCGCCCCTGCGAGATCTAAACTTCTAAACGACCAACAGCCCAGAACCAGAACTCCGGATCCCAGATCCCAGCCGCGCGCCTCACTCCGTGACCTCCACGCCGGAATCGTCCGCGGTGCTGTCCACAAACACCGGCCGCGCGGCGGCGAGCCCGTACGCGTTCTTGTAGAACACAACGCCGCCCTCGTCCTCGACGAACTTGCACTCCCTGAACACGCGGTACATCTCCTTCCACCCGCCCGCGCCGCCCTCCTTCGTGCTCACGCCCACGCTCTCGAGCTTCGCCTTCAGCGCGTCGCTCGCCTCCCACGCGTTGTAGTGCGGGATCTTGCTGCACAGGTGGTGCAGGACGTGCGTCTCGGAGATACCGTGCGTGAGCGTCGCGCCGATCCAGCCCGCGACCGGGCCGAGGTCGCCCAGCAGGCTGCGGTCGATGGTGCACAGCGCGCCGCGCACGAAGCTGAAGTCGGTGGCGCGGTAGTGCGGCAGGAGCGGGTCCGTGTGTTGGAGGAAGGTGATCAGCACGAGCCAGTGGTTCACCCTAAAACACAAACACATGCGAATCAGCACAGCGTGCGGTTGGAGCAGATGGAGACGTACCAGAGATAAGGTACGATGTAGTTGCGGAACACCGGTCCAAAGCCGTACGCCCAGATGGAGGCGATGACGGTGCCCAGCCAGATGAGGATGCCCAGGTCAGAGATAACGATGTCCTTGTACTGATGGGGGGCATACATCACGGAGGCCGGCTTGAAGTCTGCAGGAAAAATTTAGCACGGCTTTCATGTGATAAAAATGCGGCAACGTACGACTGGTGAATCGGGGATATCTTTGCTGGCCCTTGGCGTTCATGAGGAGGTACGCCTGGAATCCTACGAGCTGTGGGCGGGAATGAGAATAAAACAATGGGAGCAGCGGGAGTGCACCGACCAGGTATTTCGCGACGGTGAAGAAGGCGCCAATGGGAGAGTCGCCCATGGCTTCGAAGAGCTCGGCCTTGACTTCCTCGGCAACGTTGCGGCCCATGATGTCCTCTTTTTCGGGGTTCAAAGGCGCCAGTCCCATTTCCGAGCGCGTCCATGGCACGTAGACCTGATCCTGCGTCAAATGGCCTGTGGACGCGTGGTGCTTCGCGTGACTGATCCTCCACGAATGGTATGGGATACCGAGGCTGATGCGACAGGTCAGAAAAGGCACTGTTGAGCTATATTAAAAGAACGCACGCAGAATGGAGCACCCAGCCAACCGCGTTGTTCAGGGCCTTCGACTCGGAGAACGCCTGGTGGCCGCACTCGTGCGCGATGATCCACAGCCCCGTGCCGAAAAGGCCCACGGTGAAGCCGTACAACGACCACAAGGAAAACTTGGCCAGCGCCGACACCAGCGGGCTGAGCGCCGCGCTTCCCGTCACGAGGGCATCGGCGTATGTGGTCGCTTTGTACGCGCACGCGATTCCAGCCAGGTCGTACAAGCTAGGGCGAGTGTGAGCTTCATTAACGCGTCGATCGACATGGCGCTACATACATGTACGCCCCCGACTTAATTGCGGACCGTTTGAAACAATGCGCGCTGGAGCCGGCGGTCAGCACTCAGCCCGAACCCGCGCGCGAAAAAAACGGCAGCACTCACGGAATCACAGCGAGGAGCTCCTTCATCGAGAGCTGCGGAACCACGAAGACTTGCTGGTCGGCCGACATCTCGAAATACCGCTGGATACCGGGTGATGGGGGGAGGGGAAAGGGGAAAGGAGGGGTGCCACGTATGGAATGGGGCGATGTTGCTCTTAAGCCCTGTCGACCGTGTGCGAAATTTAATTATAAAAGGGCCCGGGCCTAAAGCATTCTGCGCGCCACCTGTCGCAGCCATCGATCTCAGGTGCCAATCAGAAAAACAGCTCGGGGTGGGGGGCGGCGCGCGAGAGACGCGACTCTGCTGTTCGGGCGCGTCTGGGCGAGCATGGGAGGAAGCAAGGGTGATCATGAGACCTCAGCCGCTTCGAATTCACGTATCACCGGTGACAGATTATGGCCATTTTTATCCATGAGCGGCGCATGCCTAGGCCTGGTCTCAAATTGCTCCGACCTGCTCATCTGCCCAGAGGCGTGAAAAATGGTTTCAAAATGTACAAAAACGTTCAAATATATCTATTCAACTCATATGTCCAGCTCCTGAGCCAAGTTCCAGAACCAGAACCAATTCTTGGTCTTGCCACCCTTAAAAATGGTTTCAGAAATGTACGAAAACGTTCAAATATATATATTCAACTCATATATCCAGCTCCTGAGCCAAGTTCCAGAACCAGAACCAATTATTGGTCTTCCCACCCTTATAAGTCTCGGTTACACTGACATCCATGCCCTCCTTTGAGCATCTCGAAAGCACCCGCATCGTCGCAGGAATGGTGTTTATATCAAACTCTGGCTCGAAGAGATCGTCCGGAGCATCGATTTTGATACGGACAGCCCGCAGACTTCTTGAGGACGTGCGGTGGCCCGCACTGGATTTCCATCGCGACTCCACCATGGCAGCGAAAGGCTCGTCCAAGAACGACCCTCGCAGCCAAGGGATCTCGAGCACCCGAAGTTCTGGGACAAGGGAATGTTTGTCTCCGGTGGACTCCGTAAGCCGGGACAGCGCTTGCTCCCCAAGCGAGAACGCAACACATTCCACGAGCCTCAGCTCGTGTATCGCTGGGAGGGCATGGAGGTAATTGAGGAGGTCATTTTCCGATATCTGCCCTGTATGGTCACATCCAAGCGAAAAAGTCTGGATCGGGCATTGTGACCGGTTCAGAAGCGATATGAACTTGGCTGCACACGACTCCTCCTCGTCGCGGTTGTACCGACGGTCGAGCACGGCAACGTATAGGGATACGTTGCGCAGCGAGGGGAAAGCAAAATCATCCATCAAATCAAATGCATAGCCTGAGGTCCCGATCTTGAGTTGGAATGTATGAAGACGAGGCAGAATTAATGGCGGCCGATCCACAGTTACGTCCCAATCCGGTACACGGACCTGCAAGTGCTCCAGCGAACGGCACTGGTACAGGGTGGCCATCAATTCTTCGGAAGAATCAAAGCGTACGTCTAGCCTCTTTAAATCTTGCCAACGTGGTGTCAATGGCATGTTGTATTCTTCAAGATCACTGCATTGGTTTAAAGTGAGGTGGGCCAGGCACGATGCTTGGTCAAAGGCGTCGATCATATTTGTCACGGTCCCAGAATCGTACGTGGCTTCAAAATCCAGATGCTCCAACGAAGATAAGTGTCCCCTCACATGGTGGAACTGCGCCAAAAGCTCGCAATCTAGACGGCATATGAGTTTCCTCCAACGATGAGCATGGGGGAAGAGGATTGCGAGGACGTCTGATGCCTCCGGTGCCAGTTTGTAGAACCAAGGGGCTTGGTCGAACCCAAGCTTGATCGTCAAGGGCAAGGCACCTGATCGTGATGGCCATGTTTTCGCTGTGCGCTTGTCGTGGTGTATGGTAGAATGTACCAACATGAGATGAAAGGAAGTCCAGAGCTGGGGAGTTGAAAGAGCGATATCCCTCCACCGCCTACAGACGCATGCCAGAACAACTGGCGAGTTGCAGTCATGCGCCTTAGGCGGATTATCGGGCATGAATGCGGTGAATATGTTGGACAAGGTCTCGGGGGGGATCCGTTCTATGGGTCTGCAAGAGGGCATTGCGTAACTTGGCAAGGGTCTTTCGATCGTGACATCCAAAGCTGTGGAGTGGGCTGCAGTTGACATCGCTGCATTTCACTCCATGAGGGATAGCAAATACAATGAAGTGTATTTTGACGACTTACGGATTGACATATTCACGGCAGATCACGACGCCAGGTGAATCAGCGCATTGAAGTAGTAGATCCCGACAATGAATCGATAATCTTCAGATGGTCGATATCAGAGTTGAGGAAGTGTATGAGAGCGCTTGAGTTGCGCTTGGGCCAAACCTTGACCAATTCAGACTCCGCCGCAACTCTTCCGCTCTGGAAAGTGACTCGGACCGGTACCGTTCCCTTGCTGCCTGCCAACGTTCCAACACCCAACTACTGACACACTTGCTCCGACCTCGGCTCTCCCACTGCACCGACCAATCTGATGCCAACTCTAATTATTCAAAAGTCAAGCGGACTTTGTCACGGAAACAAAAATACACTGGTGACTTATTGGTATCGCCTTGGGCCCTTCCTTGCAATGCCTACAGCTCAGATTTCACTAACGCTTGAAATTTGATGAAATCTATTACAAGCTTGTCGTGGTTCATCTGAGCCCTGGCTATGTTCGCCGAATGCTCGGACCTCACATAAAGCGCAAAGCAATTCATAAGTGTGCATGCTGTACACCTGTCGTGTGGAACGAGTTGACGGCTGCAAGTCTATTGTTAACTGGCGTCATATGCGACGATGAGCTTCCGAAGGTTGCCGAATCCAGCCAGTCGGGGGTAGTCAACATGAAGTCGAGGCGGTGCCATGCTGTACCTCAACCCGCTCGATTATCTCGTCGCTTCGACTGCTCCCGTCGCCGAATCACTATTCCCGTCGCCTAATCGCATCTAAACGAGCGCCCATGAGGCATCGAACATCCGAGATCCCAATTATGAGCAGCGCGGTAACTAAACCAAAGCGGGCTGTAGCTGAGGCTTGTCAACCACTGCGCTTTGTGACTCGAGACATACGACGCGTGCTCGACAGTGCCGGAGGCGATGATCATTGGACTTGTTAAAAGCTCACTTTCTCATCTCAGGCATCTCATTATTTACCATTCATCCGCCATGTCTATACCATTAACCGAGAAATCCCAGCCAGCCAAAGTCGAGGATCTTGCGTCCCTCGAGGCGTCATTCACGGTCGGCCAATTCGGCGTGTGGCGCGTACTCACGGCCAACTCGTCTCACGACATCAGGGATTTTTTTAAGGGGTCCCTCGGGGGGCTCAAACTGCTCCGTGTGTTCATGGTGGATATTTGGCACGTCGATCCAGCGCTCTGTTTCTTCCTCGTTGCAACACAAATATGGGAGGGGATGCAAACGAGTATCACACTCTACACGTCCAATCGTCTGCTCACTTCTGTGAGTGCACATTCCGATGGGCTCCGCGCGGCCGGCTGACAAACCGATGCAGATCGAGGTTTCATTGACGAAAGGACAGGCTGACGTGCCCCTGATTGTGATATCCACAGTAGCGCACATTCTCTGCATGACGATCGCCGGCTTAATGAAATGGTACTCTTCGTACGTGATATCATTCATCCTTCTCTTTATATCATTCTGAAAGCGCTTGGTGTCCATAGAGATCAGATCAAGCCCCAGCTGAGCCAGAAAGTACGGAACCACTTTGGCCAGCTCCTGTTCAGCGCAAATCTCGGGCAAGATCTGCCCACCTCACAAGGTCTGCACCCATCTCTACCGCGGCACTTTGATCCTCTGGGTTTTCTTTTTGGCTGACTTTGAGATTTTTCGGCCTGTAGAACACAGTAGCATACAAACGGCCTCACCGGAAGACGCATGGCGCGCGCTCAATGAAACCGTCTCGTTCGCCACATTGTGCTTCTCCACCCTCGCGCAGCTCCTATTTTTATTCCACATATCGCGGAACGACTATGGTGGTCCGCTTTTCATGGGGTGCTGCTTGGCTATGCCTGTTTTCAACATACTAACCGAGCAAAGTTTGTGGAGCAAATGTGAGCAAAAATGATGCCATAGTACCAATGTGCATGTGCCGGATACTGATTCGATTTGGGCAGCTTATGTTATCCATGCGAGCAACGAAAACTACGTCCGTCTCCAAGCGCTGAAGGAGCTCACGCAGGGCACGTATAGGCAAGATGTCATCACCGGAAATCTCTCTGGTTACATCCAGGATGGTGCGTAACAATAATGCTTAAAAGGAACTCCGGGCAACGTGCTAATATCGAACTTATATTAGAGTACACGAAGGCGCAGGGTGCGCTGGAGAATATCAGCGATGAGCACGCATTCCATCAATATACGCGGCGGGTCTCACCTCTTTGGGATTTGTCCTGCGAGTGGCTTGACACTCTGCCAATTGTAATTGGGATCGCTTGCGAAGTGAATGAAGTATTACTAATTCTGACTCCTGCAGATCTACTATGCTGCCAATGCCATCCTATTGCCCGGCGGCTTCTCACTCTCTGCTATCGCTATTTTGCAACAAACATCTTCTAATCTGCAGAATAATTTCTGGAGGCTTTTGTATGACATAAAGGCCTTCGCGGAGATAATCAATCTTATCAAGAAGATGTATGATTGCCTGGATGTGCAAAACCAGGTTCACGATGGAGATGTGCCATACCCGAGCCCGAGTGCTGAGAAGGACGGCGAGGGTATGGCCCTCGAAGTCCGGTGCGTCCCTCTTTATTTAAATTGCACAATGTATATAAGTTCTGATTCTGATCATCCTGCAGAGACTTGTCCTTTGAATACCCTGGGAGCAAATCCACCAAAAAAGCCATCTCAAACATCTCATTCTCCATTGCGCCCGGGCAGCTGGTGGTCATAGTGGGCGCCAACGGCAGCGGCAAGTCCTCCCTGATCAAGATCCTCAACCGACTCTACACACCCACCTCCGGCACGATCCTCGTTGACGGCCTCCCCATGTCCTCCTATCGAATCTCAGACCTGCGCGAGGCCACGGCCGATCTGAGCCAGGATCACACCGTGTATCCGCTCTCGATCGGGGAGAACATCGGGCTGGGCTTCCCGAGTAAGATTGGTGATGCCGCTGAAATCAGGCGCGCGGCAGAGACGGGCGGGGCCCTGGGATTTGTGGAGAAGTTTGAGGATGCGTTTGGGACTACCCTGCAGCCCGTTTACACAGCAATGATGGGGGGAGCTGTGGGTGATGACGCCGAGGCGTCCTCCAAGAAGCTGCTTGACAAGTTGGAGAAGAGGGTTAACATATCTGGTGCGCCTTCTCGAAATGAGCGGTTATGTCCACATTATCTGAACATTTTGCAGGGGGGGAGACTCAGAGACTCATAGCGTGAGTCCAACAGTCCCTTGTCCTTTTGATATCCTGCTAAATCCGATACAATATACCCCAGTTCACGCACCTTCATGCGCCTGCGCTCGGGAAAGATCCGCTGTTGCACGGTTGACGAGCCATCAAGCGCGCTGGACCCTCAGGGCGAGCTGGAGCTCTTCCAGCGGCTGCGAGAGGCAAAGGGTGGCAAGACGATGTTCTTCGTGACGCATCGCTTCGGCCACTTAACGAAGCATGCCGATGTCATTATGTGAGTGCTGGTGCTCAGATTTACGATGAGTTTTGGATGACGTGCTGAATCTGACACGATGCAGATGCATGAAAGAGGGAGTCATAGCCGAAATGGGCACACACACGGAACTGATGCGCACTGCGGCTGAGTATTCCAAGCTGTATAATATACAGGCCAATGCGTTCTCTACCGGACAGCAAGGGGGGGCGGATGAAATCAGAGAAGCTCAGGACTTGCTGCACTCACTATAACACTAATAGCCATACGATGTGAATATACTGTACTAATACGACCTTAAGTTCGTCACATGTCCCAGGGCCATCTGAACCGAACCTATTTTGCGTGACTATCACGCGAAAATCTAGGCCTTGGAGTTGAACATCTTCTGGGCCAGATTGTTGCCCGAGCCTCGCCCGAGCCACCAAAAAACCCCTGATTTTGAACCTATCCGAAGTTCGTCCCATGTCACCACTCGATCTGAACCTCTGAACATGTCAGTGACCGAGGTCACACGAAATCGGCCTGAACTTAAGGTTGTATTAGTACAGTATACCTTACTTAACCCCCCAACTTAGTGGCGGCCTTGCCGGTTCAACTTTCGAGCTGCTAATCGCTATGTAGCTTACTCCTTCCTGTCAACGTGGTAGAGGTCGAGATTAAAGCATGAGGCCTGGAATTTGCTAGAAACTCCGTTCTGCGAAATGAGGCATGTCAGTTTTGCGCCACCGTCTGGACCTGCCGCCATCACGTGTGGTCCTTTCCTTTGCTCGGGGCCGTAACGGTCCGGGTATAATACGGTGACAATGATACAGACTGAGATAATATAAATGATCGCGAGACGTGTATATGCGATATGGGTAATGTTGTGATAAGTAGCATGCATGCAATGGTGTCTAACGAAATCAATTGGCAACAAAAGCGTCTGAATGACCTAGTAGCAGTCCCTGTCCCTGAACCCCAAAGAAATATAACGAAGAAAGAAAGAAAGAGTTCAATTGGTGCCTCTTTCGGCGTTTTTATCATCTTGGTACTGGCCGGATTGCCCAAATGCCATGTAATACGTCTCTCCGACGCTTGCGTGATACTCTGTCGCCGTCATTTGATTCGTCGTCCACTCTTGGGTGCTGTCCTGGGTGCTGCCATACGTCGGCGTGTGCGATGGCTGCGGCTGGTTCCCGGGTGCTGAATTTGCCTGCATATTTCCCGTCTGGTGGTGGGACTGCCAGTCGCTGGCGTTCCCCTGGGGCATTTCGTATCCTGGCCAACTGTTACCACTAGAGCTCGAATCTTGGCCAGTGCCGGACATCCACATCGATCCATGCTGGTGCCCACCGTTGTACTCTCCCACCGACGAGGAAGAGGACGATATGAGATCTGGAGAGTAATGCGTGCTTGAGTGTGGATGCGGTTGGGTCACGCTTTGATGTGAGACTCCTTCATTTGGATATAAAGGCAAAGACGACCACGACTGAGGTAAAAATGGAGATATCGAGCCACTACTGGGGTGGGAGTTGTGCTCTGGCTCAGGCCACCATGTCTCGTTCGCGCGCGATGGGGTGGAGGGAGAGGGGATGGGGTGGGCTGCGTATACGGGCGTAGAATGGATCGGAGAGGTTGGAACGCGGTGGTGGACAGCTATCACAGATAGATGAGTCGATGAAGTTAATTCTCCAGGAGCTGCTGAAGTGGGCCAACGCGGTGGGGACATGGCAGGCGATTCTTCGGGAACGACTCGGAGGGTACGCGTGCGTAGAGATGGCGTTCTCTCGGAATATGCAGTGGTGATATTTAGTGTCGGTCGCGAAGGTTGGGCCACCTCTGGGCTAATGTCTGACATCATATCTTGCTCACATCTATGTTATACGTTCAGGATACATGGCAACAAGTCTTGGATGGATAAACTCACACGATCCGACGCACCCCATCCGTCCCCACCTCAATTCTTGGTGGTAATCTGAAGTCTTTGAACGTGAAGTTGTCCACCGGAAGGCTCAGACCAATTATATCAGGCCGGCTTGAGAGGGGGCGCAGTCTGCCATTATCGAGATCGGCCGGAAGGTAGTAGAAGATAAGGTGGTGATCTAATCCTTCCAATGTCACTGTGATCGTCTAATGTTCAGTACGTAAGTCAGCTGTGAGAACCGATACGTCGCAAATATAATAAACTGCGTGCCTTTTTGACCAACCCGCCAAATTTATATCCGCCGTCTAACATCGCAGCCGAGGTCTTGGAACTTTTGCTCCCACCAGGGCTCGACAACGATCCCCCTGAATTCGAACGCGCAGAGCGCAATTTCGCGTCCTCTGGCTTCCACTCTTCAAACTTATCCGACGTCGTGGGACCACCATTCTTCTCGTTCATTTCTTTGTACACCTGGGGGCCAAATTAACCTTGACCACAACCCACATCAAGAACACGCACCAGAAAATTGCCGTCAATCCGCGAGGGACTCCACACCTTCCCGTCTGTCCAGCGTTTGATCTGGCTCTCCTGGACTGAGAAAACGAACACGGCTCCACTAACCACCAACTGCTTTCGCTCTGCATCGTTTAGCCGCCGTAAAATGCGTGGGATTACGCCGAGACATGACGCATACACGAGGTGAAAGGCTTCGACCGTATTGTCGACGGCGCCGACGAAGGGCTCCGCTGCGGGGTACTCGGGCGAAGTGCTGAGTGGGTTTGGGAGCTGGAAGTTGGCGCGGGACATCGCTGAGGCTCGTAAACGTCGATTTAAATGGGGCTGAATATGTGCTCAAAGCATGCGAGGGGTAGAAGAAGCTGAGATTATACGGGGTGGCAAGCTCGTGGCAGGTAAGTGACGGTCGTGGGGTACGTCACTTGGCCAGCGGAAGGGGGATGAGAGGGTGGTAGTGAAGTGTCTGCCAAGTACCGGTGAAGCTCTGGTTTTAAACACCCTAGGAAGTTTGCTACTGTGTACGGCTGCAAAGCCACAGGAATGGTGCTGGGCTGTGTACCTGAGGATATACCCCGAGTGGGCAGCGACCTGTCCTAAAACGGGAAATTATAGGTGATATCGATCCGTGGGTGCTAGAGTGGGGTAGGCGAGACAAGACGCTTTTGACATAATACATGATATATGATCTCCTGCGGGAAGTTGCGAGTCCAGGTGCACGCCTGCGCATCCGGTGAAACGCTTTGTATTTCAAGGTGAGCTCCAAGTGAGCTCTGTCATTTTATTTCATACGAACCCCTGGCGAAAAATCAAAGCCCAATGCAGATCTTGCACTAATTAGGCCTGATCGATCGACAAGTCCTTCAATCAGTGCGAGATCCAACTCTGCATCCAGCAGCTCGACCTCGGCATATCAAATTGGTTTGCGCGATTCCCCGCAGAAGATGTGCGGCATTTGCACAAGACTGCGCATGTGGCGTTTGGAAATCTATCCTCTCCTCGACGGCCTTCGGGTTGATCAATAACGCACGAGCCACACATGCATCCCTTGAACATTAATACAATCATGCTTCGGCTGAATCTGTCGGCTTCGGGACATATTTCAAACGACACTCTCAAGCGATGGAACTCTGTGTGAGTGGTCTTCGACGGACTGCCCCCTGTCATTTTCGTGGGGCCAGTGGCCGGTTGTACCTCCCACCGGCTTTAGCTGTGCTACTAGTTGCACCCTCCACGCAGGCCACGAATACGTATTAACAGAGAATGTACCAGAAAGTGGCGTCATTACGAATGCTCGTCGGGGCGGGAATATTATTAAATTGGAGCGTACTGTGGAGCAAAATGAGGTGGTGGATGTGGTGTCCCGGATATTTGTCTTAGGTACGCGAGGACCGAGACCACCAGTACCGCCTCTTACGGCATTCTGCGCGCCGTTAGTACCACGAAGAAAACTCGCAAGATCTGACATTTTTCCTGAGTTCAGACTCTCCACCCGGACCCTATACAGGACTTCCCCGCAGCTGCTGCCGCCTCGATGTGAAACTTTATTAGCAGCATTTACAAATAATCGTCTTGTGATATCGTCTGGTGGCGTTCAGCCGACATTTTGTAGACAAGACCCTGGATGATGCTGGATCTAGATGGTGTGGAAGCGAATTTACTACCCGCGTACATCTCCTATCTCACATATCATCAGACAAAGTGAGCAACAGAGGCTGGCAGAAGGGACCGACGTTTTTGATCCGCCAGGGCGTGAGAATGTATTCGTCATATGTCAGAAATACGTCAATTCTATCACAATGCCTTCGCTCATGCGAACGTTGGAGTACACAAGGTTGAGCAAACAAATACCACGCAGACGCTTTTGGACTGCTTCTGTGTAGATCCGTCAAGATGGCCGAGATCATCCGAACCTTCAACCAATCTTACAATGGCATTTGAAAATCTTCTCATTAGATTGCGCTGCAGCTGGAAGCCGTTGCATGCGCAGGGACTCGCACGTTCGTACTGAGTTTCACACTTCCGAAATGAACTTTTGCAATGCCATTACATTATCAAGGAAGCGGCATTAGCAACCCTATCAGTATTGGACCTGAGAATCGGAAGAGTGGGAATCCCGGAGTCGTGTCTAGAACGCCACAACAAGGGGCGTCCACGGTGACGTGCCACGCTCCCGCGGCTGTTGGGGCTTGGGGCGGGGCCCATAGTTAAGCCCAGATTAAGCGGAGGTAGAGTACTGCTGACCGTTGAAGTTTTCCCTCGGATCACAAAATTCAAAGGGTTAGGCAAATGCGCTTACACAGAACTTAGAAGATCCTCGTGTCGTGGCAACGGTATCTCCATTGATCCGAGAACACGCTCTACTTGTGTGGCCTGGCAATTGCAAGTTAAACCTCCATAGACACAATGCTTAAAGATCTATGAGCTCTTCAAACAATCCATGTGCGATTATTCGACGAGCACAGGAATCAGTGATCACCATGGGCGGAAGATCAAAGCTCACAGTGGAAGAGCCATATTGAAAGTTGTTACGAGCCTCTAATCAGAATACCGATGAGACCGAGAGGATAGCGAATATCTATCGTGGTTTACCCTATGTTAGTTCGGCATTATGAGATGTCAATTCTGTAATTTGAGAGAATTTAAACATGAGCGACCGTACAGTGCACAGTCCGCGACGTCGGATCACCAATTTTGGTACGCAGCCACCTGTCAAAGGTGACTTGGCGGCAGACATAAATCGTGTCTTTTCAAATTGGGGAAGTAAACAGCTCTAATCGCCCAAGTACCCCGCCACTGTTCTGATTTGTGGCTAGTGCAGAGCTCGGACGGTAAATTAGGCCAACATAGGGGTGAGGCGACCCGGTTATGCCTAGCCGCAGCGGAGATTAAGCAGAAGCGATGTATAGGTTTCCAGGGGCTGCGACTCCAAGCCGTCCGCTCGAGCTGGAAATACAGACACGCAAAACAGAGATATCGAGAAAGGATCCTAGTACACCTGTCAGGATTGCGTTCGAGTAGAAGACAACCAAGGAACAAAACGTCTTCCTGGTAATGATCCACAAGGCATAGATCTGCATGAACCACTTCCTGCAACGTTTACTCTCCGCCTGCTGCGAGATTAATTGCCCTCGATATCCGGATGGAATCGAAGGCATCTCCGAAAGAAAATGCCACTGGCCGGCGGAAAGTAATCGGCCTCGATGCCAGGATGGCATCGAAGGCATATCAGAAAATGATGCCTACATATGCATGGTAGACGGCCGGCATATCAGCCAGAGACCTGGGCAATTGGATAGGAGTGGTTCATCCAAAGCATCGTTTTCGAGAGGAGCGCCACTGTATGTTCCGGGGTGTGGACGTGTTATCAGATAGAATTATGAGGTGTTTCACTTACTGCATGCTGCGTAGAACGCCGAGCTTAAAAGGCAACTTCCTGCCTGCATCGTCTGGCATCGCGCGGGAAGGTCCACGTTGTGTTAAACCTGACATGTACCATAATCAGTAACAATCATATAGGACAGAGGTTCAATAATTGGCAGGGCCTTTGTTATCACTTGATATTGCAGGATCTTAGTGGATGCCTGAAGAAATGGGCAACAGATTTGCCAGCTGACGCAGTTGGCAAACCCGAGCTCATAGTAGTGCTGCGAAAAGAATAAACATCGAACTATCCTTATGTTGATAAGGTGAGGTGCACAAACGTGTTCAGACTTGAAACATATTGAGGTGGTGGTGGGGGTTTTATTCAGGGTCAAGTTCAAAGTTGGTCCAAAGCCGCAGCTGCACTGCTACTTAGCCTACTAGTCACGGCGTGTCACGCGCGACAACCGTCAGAATTTCCCACGGTCAACTTGAAAGATTCATCTTCTCGTTCAATTTCCATCTCATTGTCGACGAAACTGAGGATGAGCACCGTAGTAACCCCTTACAATTGACGGCCGTCAGCAGCCGTCAGCCGATGAAATTCCAGCGCGGACAGTACGGGTACCGGTCGACCCATACCCGGACCCGAGCCCGGACCTGTACCGTCGACCCATCAGTACGGTCGTGCGTTGTCTCATGGACGAATGTCCTAAATTTGCGTACTAATAACTCGATGCCAAACTATCGAATCAGCGATTCCCATTCAAAGTGTAGAAACGGACACACTCTACGGTACGCGACCCGTATAAAAGCGTGCCGTATAAAAATATCGAGGGCCGACACGGCATACGGACGCGTACTACGGTATCCGTACAAACCGTCGGTACGGTGACAGTTAAACATCCCTACATGAAACTCTACTGGCAGGACTGCTTCCACTCATGTATGATCTTTATTTGTAAGGCTCGGGCTTGCTACAGCGTCCTCCCATCAATATTCTGTGGACATCAGTGGACAAACCGCGGACATGGCTCATCGATATGGCGGTATGTTTAGGCGCCCATGGGTGAAAGATGTACGCTGCGTACGGGCACGAGGGACGAAATTATTTAGACCGACGCTGCTTCGTCACTTCCTCGGCCACCTGCTATATCTAGGATCTGAGTTTTAGCGGATTCGCTTTCTGTACCATGTCTCGTTCAGACGCCCTCCAAGAGACTACAGTGGACGGACTTGCGGTGAGGAGCTTCGAAGATGTCAAGGATATCGTGGACTTCAGGTTGGACAAGGCCTCGCGGCCTAGCGCCGAGCAGCTTGACGAAAGTACCGGAAGGCAACTGGGCGACCTCATCCATGGCCACGAACATCGTGAACACCCCAACAATGGCAGTGGCGACCCAGAGAAAACCTCCAAGGATGAAATTGAGGATCCGGAAGAACCGCTATACGTAAGTGGTGCTGCAGAACTGTCTACGTCAACCCGTTAAGTCTCTGCGCTACAGGTTGAATTTGACGACAAAGATCCCAGAGACCCCGTACATTACTCGTATTCTCTTAAATGGACGATTACCATCGTTGGCTGTTTCTTTTCCATCCTCGCAGGTAATAGTACTCTTCACCAGTTCAATGCACCTACTGAGGACGTGGATATCAAGGTGGCGCCGCGTCGACATATAACTTGGGATTTCCTTCAATGGAGCGAGATTTGAATTGTACATCATTTCAAGCTACTGTTGGCTTAGCAGTCTATGCCCTAGGATTTGCAACTATTCCCTTGGTTTCAACGTCTTTAAGCGAAGAAGCCGGCAGACGGCCTCTGTATATCGGCTCCCTCATTGGGGTTATCTTGATGCATCTCATGGTTGCCCTGTATGTTAGATTTGTTAATATATTGACAGCCCACTGACGATTGGTTCGATAGGTCCAAGAACATTCAAACAGTCATCGTGGCTAGATTTTTCGCAGGTGGCTTTGGCTCGACAGGTGTGTGTCTCATTTAGGCGCATGGTGTGACCAGTTTAACATTTGAACCGATATAGGTGCTATCATGGTCGGAGGTACCATTGCGGACATTTGGCTTCCCCATGAGTCCGCATTTGTTTTTATGCCCCGCCCTAATGGTTTTGCTTACTTTATTGTCCAGACGCAGCCTTCCTATGGCGATATATTCTTTCGCTGCGATGGGTGGCACAGGCCTCGGCCCCATTGCTGCAGGTTTTGTCGAAATGAATCCCCGACTTCAATGGCGATGGATTCAATGGATCCATATGATGTAAGCATTTTAAAATATTGCTTATCTAATATGTGATCAGCTAAGCTGGCTGCAGTCTCACAGGAGTGGTCCTTGTCCTTGTTATCGCGTTCATGAGTGAAACCCGGTCCACAGTCATTCTTACTCGACTGGCACGCAAATTGCGCAAGGATACGGGAAATCATCGCTACCGCGCACGTGTGGAGGACGAGCGTGGTAGCTTCAGAAACTTGCTGTATGTCTCATGCACGCGCCCACTGTGTAAGCTTTATTCTTTTATCTTTTTCCAGTGGCTTTCGACTGTCCGGAAGTTGACCTCAATCTACCCCAGTCTTGTTGTTCACCGAGCCCATCGTGTTTAGCATCAGCATATGGGCAGGCTTTGCCTGGGGCATCTTGTATGGCCTGATCGATTCAGTCGGCCCTGTCTTTGAAACCCTCCACCATTTCAATTCAGGAGAGGTCGGGCTCGCATTCATAGCCATCGCGTGAGCATTTCCCACTATCCATTATCAGTGTCATCGTAACAGACTCGTAACTCAACGAAACATCCTCACAGTGTCGGCGCTTTTCTTGGTGTTATGTCGAACCTGCTTCAAGATAGGCTGTACCAGTACGTTTAGGACTTCTCGCGTTAGAAGACGCTGTTTTGATATCTTGATTCACAGGAAGAATTTCCCTACGCGTGGTCCAGAAGCACGTCTTTATTATGCGTGCGGAGCGGGTGTGGTGTTTCCAATTGGCATGTTCATCTATGCGTGGTGCACCTTCCCTCAAGTCCATTGGATCGCGCTGATCATCGGCATGGTGGTACGGTCTATCAGTCTTCATCATGTTCGATCCGCCATTAACGTTGTGAGATAGGTCTTTATATGGGCCGCGTTTACCATCTATGTTGCTGTGTTCACCTATGTTGCTGATTGGTCAGTGCCTCTCATGTTCTCCTAGTAGCCTTCTTCTGATTCGTCAATATAGCTACGGCCCGTTCGCGTCTTCTGCGTCAGCAGGCCAGAGTTTATTGCGTGAGTAACCTTCTGTGCATTATCTGCAGCGCTGGCTCACATGACTTCATCCGCTCAGGTAATCTGATGGGGATGGCGTTTCCTTTATTTACGCAACAGATGTTCGCCACTCTCACATATAAGTGGGCAAACACTGTATTTGCACTCATAGCAGTACTCATGATTCCGATTCCATTTGTAAGCTCATATGCAAATCATGTGCGTTTTTTTGATGCTGATGCTATTCTACTACAGATTCTGTTCTTCTACGGCCCCAGAATACGTGCGCGCAGCAAGTTCGCGTCTCAGCTGATGAAGAAGGAGACACTAGCACCGACAGCGACAATGGTTTCTGAAGACACTGCAGTATGAATTTGCTATGTCTCTTGCGAATTTTGTAATTACCATGATACCTTGCTCAGCTGAGCAGCTTTGATATATAAACTATCAAGTCCCATAAATTAGAGCCTTGGAACGTGTCATTTGTCAGAGGTACCTTCGATATAGAAACGCACTTTCAGAATACATACAATCTTACGGGAGATTTAGAGTCTTTAAACTTGATATAGAAAGTATTGTGTGCACTTTGCAATGTCTTATCCAAGTTGAACGTTGAACGTTGGTTGAACATTGAACGACAGTGACGCTGACAGCCAACTGAAGAAAAATGCCGTAAAGCCCCTTTCTCTTTGTTCGCCTGCACGCCGAGCATATTCGAATCGTCCTCCCCATCTCAAAAACATTCGAATATCGGAGTTCTGCCTACGGGAGACTACGCCGAGCACGAATGTGCAACGGCAGACATGGCCTCTCCCGCTCCATCTACCGACGAGGACACTCAGTTTATTCCCTTGTCTGACGATGAAGAGAACTTATGGACCGTGATCGAAATCACTGCTGAACGACCGAGGCATTACAAAGTCAGATGGGCAGGCAATGACCCTGCTACTGGAAGGCCTTGGGCGCAGAGTTGGGTGCCCAGGACAGACTGCACTGATGATCTTCGGCAAGTATGGAAGAACAAACAGGCCCTGAAGAAGCAACAGAAAGGAAAGGGTATGTTACATGTCACAATCAATGTATCTGCAAGGCTAGACATGTCATTGTTCTGTAGGCAAAGCACGATCATCTAAGGCTTCTGCAACTTTCACGCCCTCCGCTGCGACTGTGCGCCCCAAATCGTCCCGCTCGAATACGGTTACTCCGGCTCTGGGGTCGCGCCCGCCGGAAAGTAAAGGCAGAGCACCTTCCAAGGCCACCGTCAAAGCAACTCGGACACCAAAGCGCAAATACCAACCTGTGGAGACCATAACATCGGATCACTCAGACGATGAAGTAGCCGGTGAGCCAGAGGCTGGGCCTTCCAAGCCACGCAAGAGATTCAAGCTAGACGCAGTGGTCATTGCCAATATACCACCAGTGTCTGCACGCGATTCACAGGAGAGCTTCGACGTTGCCAAAATCAAGAAGTACGGAAAGGTGGTCAAACACGATGTTGACCTGTTTGAGGAAGAAGCTTGGGGCGCCGCTGCTGTTAAGCCAATAAAAGGCAAATCATCTACCGGGAAAGCTAAGGCTCGAGATAGATTGAATTCAAGCGAGGAAGAGGAAGAGGAGGTACAAGTTCGAGAAGCTGCTGCTGCTAAGCCGACGAAAGGTAAAACATCGGCCGGGAAAGCTAAGGCTGGAGAGAGATTGGATTCAAGCGAGGAGGAGGAGGAGGAGGAGGAGGTTCAAGTTCGGGAAGCTGCTGCTGTTAAGCTGGCGAAAGGCAAACGCAACAGGAATACCAAGGCTCGGGAAAGCTTGGAGCCTCACGATGAGGAGGAGGATGAAGAGCCTCATCACAATCTAAAGACGGGACCACCGCGGGGCGTCAAGAAAACGAAAACATATTCCACGAAACCCAGATCACGCCCAACACCCCTCGCAACTGCCAACAATAAACCATCTTCAAAACCTTCCCTGAGCAAACCTCGATCACAACCCGCCATACCTTCATATGACGACGCTGCACTCTTATCGGATAGGCATTCTCCCGTTGCTGAAGAAGAGCCCGATGAGGACAACGAGGTTGAAGCTGCTGCCTCATCTGATCACGGGCCCGATCCTCTATTTTTGCCGGAAGATGACGATCCAGTTGATCAAAATCGACCTCAGTCTTCGAATCCCTCAGAACACCATGAAGACGTTTCAGAACCTCACAGACAACCATCCTATGAGGCGCAAATCGTCGAAACACAATTTGATCTGCCCAGCCCAGAAGTGCAGGAAACGCAGTCACAAGAATCCAATCCGCAGTCTGGAGCAGTGGCCATTAATCAGTCCCCACCTGCGAGACGAAGTTCATCGTCCCAGCGCCAAATTACTTCCTCACTACCGCCATCCTCTCAGCCTCCTTACAAACGGCCATCATCCAAGCGTCCGGCCGATGCGAACTTGCAAAATGGGAAGAGTAAACCACTCGGCTCAATTCCTCGAGTGTCACCTTCCACATTCTTACCCTATCATCGCTCGTCGTCTTCGCGGCTCCTGACTCCCGAAGCCGACAACATGGAGCCCGAAGTGCCGATCAGCTCTATCGAAGACTTCTCTCCAGCAAAGTCCAAAAACAAATACGCAGATAGCATCAGAACCTGGGGTAGCTCTCAGAGGGGTCCGGGCGAAGAACTCGCGTTGAGAAGACGCGGCGAAGAGCTCGCTCGAGAAGCTCAGGAACGCCGTCAAACGGAGAACGGGAAGAAGACTCGACGGCCTCTGGCGGATTTACGGAGGATTCATCCTGCAGAACCAGAAAAAATTACGGAACCTGGGCCTGAGGAAGACATTACGATGGACTCGATCGTGCAAGAGATGGAGGATGAGTTCTTTGACCTCAGTGGCGGAGGCGAAGATCAAGCGCCCATCCCTGAGCATCTGGCACAAGAGGAAGAGGAGTCAACGCAGGACCTACATCGCGAGAGGCAAATACTTACAGGCGAACTCGCTCGCATCAATGCTCAAGCCCAGCGAGAAGTTCACAATTTGGAACAGTTGGTAGGCAATTACGCATACCGTACCCAGCGCCTACTAACAGTATTACCGTGTTCTACGGGCGCTGCAGGTTGACCCCGTCGCAGAGGACGACGAACATGAAGCCCAACCGACCAGTACGCCTGTCGCTTCAGAAGAAGACACACGCATCAAAGGTGCGCCACCTCGTAAAGAAGGAACGCTCGAGGAGCTTCCGGCTACGCTTTCTCCACCACGTCCAAGTCCCAACGATTTGTCCCGATCTCAGGTACGCATTCCTAACAATCCCTAATTGCCTATTGTATTAATCTTTTTCTCAGACGGAACCTGTACAATCCCAAACAGCAAATCTTAGCCAAGCAATGAACCTCCTCCATCTTAAATCTGAAGAGATCGCCACCCTCAAAGCTGCTCAGGCGCTCAATGCTACGAGGCTGGCAGAAAGCCAAGTGGCAGTTGCCGCTCTCCAAGAGGCTACCGCCAAGGGACAGTCCACCCTCAGTGAGGCTATAAAAGGATTCGAAGCAGAAAGAATGGTCTGGGAGGCAGAGCGTATTGCGCTACAGGCGTCCCTTGCAGAGTCGACAAAGGCTACAGCAGAGGCGGGGGCAGACCGCGACTTCTTCCGTACGCAATATGCACAAGCATCCGGCTTTGCAGGCGCCGTGCGCGAGGAGAACGTCGAGCTAGAACAGAGAGTTGCGATCGCCGAGGCCCAGACCAAGGACGGAGTGTATATGATCAAGGCCACGTATGTGGAGCAGGTCAAGGCACTACAGGCGGAGATTATGCAGGCAAACTGGCGCGCGGACCTGCTGCGCACTCAATCTGCGCGGACTGATAGTGAGGTTCGGAAGAAGGCCGGGGAATATCCGGGCCTACTTGCTCAGTACGAAGAAACCCTCGAAGAGTGCGCGATGCTAAACGCCACGATTGACGAGTTGCGGAGAGATAGGAAGGCGCTGCAAGCCAAACTGCAAAGGAAGGCACAGCAATCGCTTTTAGGACCGGCCGATGACGTGCTGCGGCTCAGCAATGGGAGTTACCCTTCACAGGTAAACGATCTTGTCTATCGCTGTCAGTGGAGACCTGGCGGGGATGTCAACGCGTGTCTGGATGTATTTGATACCCACGATGTATGGTCTCTTTCTCTGTTTTCTTCACACTTACATGCTGATGGGCTCATCGTCGTTAGGATTTGGAAAGGCACATGTTTTCGGATGAACATCTACTCGTGCGAGCTCGCCGATAATTTATTGCATTCTTTTTTTTTGGTTGTTGTTGGAAATGTACTGTCGCATGCTTTCGTGTTGTTATGTTATTGACTTCTAACTTTACATATATGATTGTTTTTCTTCTGTCTAATAGCTTCGGCTGGTTCACCGTTCAACGCCACATCCTCTGACATTCTTGCCACGATGTCCGGGCGCTGGCAAATCCATCGTCTTGGCTCCTTTGAGCTTGTCTGACATCCACGAGCAGTGTCGTCACTCGATTATGGGCGCAGCTGCTTCGAACGCCGTCGCCGATAGGGCCATCGTCGTGTGGTCGCGTCTGGTGCCGCAGTTAAAACGTGCACTGTCATCCCGGGACTCATCCGAGACTCTAGTTTTCAGCATATCGAAGAACACTTGCCCATTTCCCAGGCCGCTGATAGAACTTAATCAGAATCTGCACATGGCCTGACACATTCACCTATAATCTGCACACTCGACCATCATGCCCACCGCTCCAGTCGACAACAACGGAACAGTCCTTTTCTACACGGATAGTGGCCCCGTCGATGGCTCAGACGACTATACCACTCTTGTCATTTACCACGGCTCAGCCTTTACAGGACGTGAGTACCTCTTGTAAGGACTCGTACACGGACACTGATTACATCGGTTTCCGTCCAGACACGTTCAATAAACTTCTCCCCTTGGGCGCAAAAGACAACATCCGCCTCGTCATCGTGAATCGCCGTGAATACGCCGGCTCGACGCCCTACACCGATGAAAACATCGCAGATCTGAACGCGGGAAGGGCGGTGTTCATGGTGCGCCTCGCCGCGGAGGTCGCGCATCTCCTTATCTGGTTTTTGGAGACGCACGACATCCCTAAGATCAGCGCAGACGGCAAGAAAGGTGGTTTCGCCGTCATGGGCTGGTCCGCCGGGGCTGCGACGCCATTGTCGACCCTTGCGTATCCTGAGGTGGTTGGCAAGGAGGCATACGCCAAGCTTGAACTTTACTATCGTCGCTGTATCTTATATGGTAGGTCCGAGCATCATGGATCGGTACCCTAATATTAATGTAGACGTCGCAGACCCCTCTTTCCTTCCGTTAGGTTACGATCGGCCTGCAGAAGGCTACCATCCTTACACCGTACGCTTATCCATTAGTTTTTCAGCCTTTTTCTTGAACGCTCACTGTTACCCAGGACCCCGATTTTCCTACGCCAGAAGCCCTGTTCAACAACTTCGCTGTCTGGGCATCCGGTTACTACGAGCATCCCGACCTTGCATCGCGTTCTATCCATGGACTTGATTTCTCCAAGCGAGGCGCGTGTCCATCCATCGAAAACATGACCCCAGAAGAGATGTCGAAGAACGTACGTGTTTTGTTCAACACACTTGCCTGCCACTGACCTTTGCATGCCAGTTCGACGGCGCTGCTGCTGCACGCTCGGAGGGCCGCACGTCCTCCCGAATGCGACCTACAGTGAAGATCATGGTGCAGCAGGCACTCTTCAATGATAAACTCACAGCGGAAGTGCTGCCCGATGTGACTGTCGACCATATTTGGTGCAGGAACTCCGTGTGGTACTGCCTCTACGCGATGATCGAGACAAAGAGACAGCAAAATGAGCATGTGGAGCACGGCCACAAGATCAGGCCCATCCGTTTCATTGAAGTTTCAGGGAATCATTTCGTGAGATGATCCATCAGGACTTTCCCGAATAACGCAATGCTGATGTTGGGATAGGTGCACTGGGACGACCCGGCGGTATTCTGGGAGACGATTGTACAGTCTATCAATCACTAAGAATGCACGCAGTCCAACGCTCAGTGTGTATGAAAATCAAACAGGCCATTTTTTTTTCAGAAAGCCACCAACGGGGCAATGTTATGAAGCCGCGCACCGTGTGCTAGAGTGTTAATTCTGTATTAGCCATCTGCGGGTAAGCATCTTCCATGTTGGCTATGGCATGGAAGCGCGTGTACATCGGTACGTCGGTACGACTGCTTCTTTGAAACAGGCCTACTTGCATGGCCCTGAGGCAACTGAGTAAGGTGACAGGTCGTGTTGCTGCGGAGCAGACGCTCGCCAATGCAAGTATTGTATGGGTAGGTAAGCAATGTGCATTTTTAACCGTCGAATCAGCGTCGCAGGCCCCAGTGGCAGTATGCGCAAGGCACGCGTCAAGTCGAAGTGTGCGTTACTATCAATGATCATGTGATCGTGATTGGCGGTGTCGCGATCGAGTCTCGGCCTTGGTTCATATTCAATCGCGAAGGCATTCGGTCCGTTCTTCCTGAGGCAACTTGATCGTTGCGTGAGTGGTACCATTATTCAGCCATTCTGGCGGCCATCTTTGCCTCATGTTGTCTCATCTGGAGGGTCCGATCAAATGCCAGGTCCCTCACCACTACATATGGTATCCAATTTCCGGTTCGGACATGGACTTTTGGGCAATACATTTGGGCAATACATTTGTTCTTTGGGGGATTGCGATCGGTGAGCGCCCATACTGCGCGTGATGAGGCTTTACTATCAGCATAAGCTTTATCAGACTTTATCAGCCCCGCCGAGAGCTCGGACCCTCTCGGCTCACGTCAATGATTTGCGGCACAGTTATACATGAATGATTCAATTGGAAGTCCCTTGCAGGACCCACATCCCGTATCGGAGATCATGAAACTAGCTATAAAGCCGGCTCTGCTTTGACCCCCAGTTGTTTTCCTCGTTTTCCGCAATCCAACACATGGTAAGCTGATGAACGAGTCTCCCACGGTAACAGTATGTTTAAAGCGCTGAATGTACTGTTTTTAGAGCATCACTGTCGACAACGCAGAAGAAATGGGCAACACCTCCAGAGAAATTTTCATGGAGGATATAATGGTTATGCCGCTGGACTCGTCGCTGCTGACTTGGTCTGAAGAGGAAAGGGAATTCTTGAAGGAGACCATCTCACCAGACGAGAATGTGGTGAAAGAAAGAATCATGCGAATCCAGAGAGAGTAAGTCTCTGGTGGTTTTTCTGTTACAAAGACTTAACGTTTCCCAGGTCTTAGTAAGTGCTCGGCCTCCAGCATGCGCTCAAGACTAACCCAAGATTTAGCCAAGCTTATGCATACCCATGTATCCGGTTGTTCCACTTCATCTCCCTCATGATGCAGAAGAATGCTGCATATCAGCGGGTGCTGGAGGCAGGAAAGAAGGGCGACACCGTGCTCCTTGATATCGGTTGCTGCAGTAAGATATCTAGCAATTCTTCTCTCGGTCCGGGGTTTGACTTACGTACATGCAGTGGGCACCGACGTGAGGAAACTCGTCCGAGACGGTTACCCTGAGTCCCACGTCCTTGGCTGCGATCTTCGTCTAGAGTACATCACCTCGGGGTATAACCTTTTCGAGGATAAAGATTCATGCAAGATCCGCTTCTTCACCGCGGACATGTTCGATATACCGGTGAATGCTGCAGCAGGCTCTCCCGATATTCCGCTCGCGGAAATTAGCAGGCTCTCAGATCTAGCAAATAGAGTTACGCATCTCTATGCGGGGGCATTGTACCACCTGTTCGACGAGGCGACACAATACATCATGGCAATCGGGATGGCCAGGTTGACAAAGCGAAACTCGGGAACGGTTATCTTTGGCCGGCATCAAGGAATGGAACCTGAAGGGGTCATAGACGATGTGCTTCACGCGTAAGCAAGATTCATGATACTCAAGTAGTGTACTGATTGAAGAGGTTTGCTTTACAGCGTGAGGTACGGCCATTCCCCCGAATCCTGGGCACGTCTTTGGCGTCGGGTGTTCACAGAGCTGGAAGGAGCCGAGTTTGCGGAGAAGCGTGTAAAGGTGGAAGCCGATTTCGCAGAAAGTTTTATATGGGGTACCCAGGCGTACGGTGTCCTGGATTGTCGTATGATGTATTGGAGCGTTAGCATTTTGTGAAGCATTTGTTGGCAGGAGGCTGTGGGGGCTTGTGGGGACAGGGACCTGAAATATATGAGGCGGGGGACAGCTAAATTATGATATTGTCATTACACCGATGCGAGTGAGTAGTGTCGCATCGCTGAGATTATGCGATTGTCGACAATGTTACCAGTCAAGACATGACTGGTCCATAGATCAGCCACGTACCTATATAATATCCAACCTCACTATCCAATGATACGAGTACTAATACCACCATAGGCCAACCCCTTTGTACACGAGCCATAATGCGACAATCTAGAAGACTGGTCAGTGTGCAGCAGTTACGAAAGTCGATCGATACATACCCCTCCCACTACATATAGGATGATGCGGGATGGCTTAAATGTCCCGTCCAGGCCAAATGCTTGTGCTGCGCGCCTGGTAGAATGGCCCAACGAATCTGCGAACGAGGAAAAGCGATTGCCCTGTAGAAGTGAGACAACCTTCCAGCAGATTAAGTAGATGGCAGAGCTCACTGTATCATCCAGGACCAAATTCTGTCGCTCAGCATCATCATATATGTCCGTAGTAACCTATAGGGTATACTGCCTTGTCAGAAGACGCTTTAGCTGATGCTTGGAAAGTGTACCTACACCTCGAAGGGTACGTAGTTTGGAGTGCAGTTCATCGAGTCTCTGATCGTTCTGCTCTTCGTATGTTTCCTCCAGACGTCGATCCCTTGCATTTGAAGTTGACATAGCTGCGTAGAATGGTAGAAGTGTGTAGAAGTGTGTATTCTGGCAGTGCACAATGGAGCCGGGCGGCCAGGGGTTATACGCGTTATGGGCGGCCAAGTCACGGCACTTCAATTTGTACTTACATGTTCGACCTGCGGACTTTCATCATTTCTCCATCCTCTATCTCTGCTTTCTATGACATCCCCAGGCTTTTGGGTCCATTCTCGATTCGATTCATGTTTCGAAACTGAAATAATTTAGCAAGCGCGAAGTAATGCAGACCCAGAATTTAGTTCCGAGCAAGTCTTCGCATCGCAGCACTACGCACGATCAACACTGAAGGCCGCCTCAAATGAGCTCAGATGTCACCAAGATTTTCTTGACCACGCGGCTTACTGCGTTCACCCGCGCCGTCGTCTGCATGCCAGGCATCGCCGCGGCCACCTGTGGCCAATATGTATATCGCCGTTCTCACCCTTCGCCCAGAGGCAGGGCCGATAACCCAATGCGCGGAGAGGTCGGAGTTCTCGAAGGGTTGATTCTTTAATTCTGATTTCATATGCAGTTTGGTTCATCCATAGTAATACATGCAGTCGTCATATGTTTAAAAAATGTCCTTATTGTGCGAGAAATTGTTTCGTGGGGGTTTGCCGCGTCCTCGAGCTCAGTCGAAGCTGCATATGGGATGATGGTATACAAAAAACGAGGCATACTCGTAGTTCATTTGTATTTAGAGAGACTTGTGATGTAACCAGTAGGTGGGTGGGTATATGCGTAGAAAATATCTGGGTAGGTGGGTTGGTAGATCTGCCTTCTATGAGCTTGTGAATGGGCTGTATAACGACTTCATATCTCGCATACAAATCATCTATCTCTGCGAAAGCTCCTCGTTATGCTGCCGTACCTTCCAAAGTTTGCATCTCTGATACCCCATCATGATTGTATAACAATGTATACTCGTTTTGCAGAAGCTTGCCAAATTCTTGGCACCATGCAGAGCTTTATCATTCTGCTCTATCACGGGATTACAGTTCCTCAAGTTCCTTCGTCATTACTGTACAGATTCAGAGGCGTCTACACCTCTGGCAAACTCTCTGGCAAATCCGGGGCCGGGAAGTCCACGCTCATATGCTCCGGGTACGCCTTGAAATGTATTTTCTTCCCCGTCTCGGTGATCTCCTCCACCTCCTCTTTGGTCAGCAAATTTTCGGCTCCGAGTTGCCCGACATGTGCTAGCTCCTTGATATGTGCGGGGCTCCCGCTCGCCGTGACAGCCACCACACCTGTGGCATGGGTCCAGAGCAAAAGTACGGCCGCTTCGTCAATTTGCTGACCAGTAGCGCTGGACAGGCGTTTGGAGATGCGAGTAAGGATATGCTTGAGAGGGCCGGTTGGATGGCGGACAACTGGAGTCAGAGGCCCAAAAGCTTCGGTCACGATGCCGTGCTTCTTGTGGATGGCGAGGACAGGTTCGAGATGCGTCAAGACGTATGGGTGATATTCGATCTAGGAAACGATGTTATTATGAGAATCTAAGAGCTGGAAGGAGAATTCGTACTTGGTTCACGACTGGCTTGTGCTTGGCGACAGCTAGAATAGCCTCGAGATCCTGGGGACGGAAGTTGGAGACTCCAATGGCTGTAGAGACTCTCATCAGTCATCCGAATTGATTCACTATAGAAATGAGGTTATCTTACACTTCAGGACCCCTTCATCTTTCAATTGTTCGAGGATCTGCCAAGCATCCACAAGCTCCCCCGGAGAAGGTACGAATGGGTTATGGATCAAGAAAAGCTCAGGCGTAGTTCCCAGCCGCTTGATAGTGTTCTCGACGGACGCGCGTATCTCCCCTTTTGGGATGGGATCTTTGTCGGCTGCACCATTTTCCTGTGACACTGTGGTGATGTCAATTGGCGTCTGAAGCGCAACAGAGTTCGCACGTTAGAGGACATACGCTTCGAAGTGAGCCAGACCTCCTCGCGCGCTACCCCACCCTTCTTAAGTGTCTCGTTCGTCTCCGGCTCGTTGTTGTACCCCTGCGCTGTGTCTATGTGGCGAAATCCTGCCGCCAATGCAGTGGTTCCAGCCTCTACGGGCTTCTCCCTGGCGCGTCCCGAACCATTTCCCCAGCCTATCCAGGGGATGTTGGATCCGTCTAAGAGTTTGAAAGATGCAATCGGATTGGAAGACATGGTGGTTTTGGTTTGGGAGTGACTCACTGACGGCTCGCAAAGATGTCAGATGATGCTTATAAAGAATGACATCATATGATTTGAGGTGCCCATCTTATCTTATCGGGAAATGTTTATACAAAGTATACGTTGCAATCCGCATCGCACATTAGTCGACTTGCTCGCTGATGCGCCAAAAAAATTGCAGGTTTTCAATCAAATACTACGCCACCATCAACAGTGATCTGCCAGACCGCTCGTGAGCCAAACTCAACATTATCACGACGATGATAATCTGAACTCACACTTTGGCCTGTGATGAAATGCGCTTCCTTGGAAGCGAGGTATGCAACCACGCTTGCAATATCAACAGGAGCACCCTTATATCCCAAGGGCGAAGCTTTGTCCAGCTTGTAAGATGAAAATTGGTGAGTCAAGTAACGGTATTAAATGGTGCCAAGTATTTACCATTTTCATGAAAGTTCCCGGTGCCCGACCTTGCTTTTCATCTACTCTCGCAGCTGATTCCGCCACTTCATACATATTCCATTCAGAAACTCATTTGACTATTTGTGAATATCAAGATTACTCACATAACTCAGTGTCGACAGGTCCGGGGCAGTATGCGTTGACAGTGATTCCATGTGGCCCAAGCTCCTGCGCTGTTGAATGTAAGCGGCTGCTGTGAGAAGTAAGATAAAATAGGTTAGTACCTAATGATTGGGTGAGCCCCCTCACTGCAAACTTGGATGCGCAATATGGCGCCATAAAAGGAGCGGCTATATCAATGTCAACTTGAGCGTGGTGCTTGCGATGGCATGAGCGGTATAGATACCTTTCTTCCCCAAGGAAGATGAGGCAGCGAGGATCCTTCCACCGCGTCCCTGAGCTATCATCTGCTTTCCAGCATACTTGTAGCAGAAAAATACGGCTTTCGTGTTGACATCGAAGGTGCGTTGGAAGTCTTCTGCGGATGCTACCGTAGGCCCACAGTCACATCATGGATCGCGCGCCAAGAGAGATGTATGTAGCGCACTTTCTGTGAGAATATCACCGCTTGGGCATACCCCAGCGTTTGCAATCATCTTGGGGTGAGGAGATAAGACATTTAAGCGAGCTGGACCTGAAATCGTGAAGGCTACGCACGACATCAAGGCCTCCAAGGTCCCGAACTACCGTCTCCACCATCATCTTCACTTGCTCCTCCTGGGTGACATCTGCCAGTATAGAACAGGACTTGCGGCCTTTAGCTTTGATCTCTTCAACGAGGGTCTCGAGATTGCGCTGATTGGTCGGGATATCGGTGACAGCAACGTCGAACCCGTCGTCGGCTAATCGGAGGCTAATTGCACGGCCAATTCCTCGAGCGCTGCCACTGCCAGTTACAAGTGCTACGCCTTTGGACATGGTTGCTGAGATTCGATGTTTATCGAGATGCAAGATGCAAGAGAGTCGGCGGGGACTATCATGCCCAATTGAAAGACACACAGCTCTAATTACGTAGATGTGCCATATCCACGCCACGTGCCAGGCCAAGCAAGATCAGCGTATCAGCACACGAGGAAAATGTCATTGAAGTAAGTAGAAATATTCTTAATGAGTCAGGTGTTGTGCTGCACCTGAGACCAGGTGAGTGTGGGTCGCATTTTGTATTTAGGAATAATGGGGGTCCTATAATTAAGTACAGCTATCGGCTACGGCGTTCGGAGCAGCTTCTTTGTACAGTTGGTGCCTGGATCTCATCAGTAGACAAGCCCTCAAGATGAATTTGCCAGCAGATTATTGGGAGGTCAGGTTGAGGTCAGGGGCAAGAGCGAGGAGCACGTGGCGAAACCGAACAGCGACACTGGGATCAATGATGGCTTTGATGTGAAGGTCTTTCCTATTCAAATTGCTTTTTCCTGTTGAGCCACCACACCATCCAGCTCGCATCCACTATTTACTAACCTCCTTTCATCAACTGTCGCCACCTACTAAATGGCCCTCGAGTGCGCTGATAGACGGTCACGGCATTCCTGCAATTGGGACTCTATTCAAATGTCGCATGTCGTTGCGATTTTGATTTTGTAAAGATGCGAAGAGTGTGATCTCCTCCCCCTGCGAGGATGGCAAAGCACTCCAATCCGATGTTCCAGGCAGATCTGCCTTCCTAGGTTTTATAATGTTCATATTGATGACAGTTGATCAATCACAGTATACAGGCAGATCAACTCCAGACAATCATTGAGCCTTTTGGGGCCATTCACATCACAGGAGCGCCACCGTCCACATGTCTATGTATTTACAATGTGCACCTATCCCCCAAAGTTTGACAGTCAAGTCAAAATCATCGGCTGAGCAAAGTTGCTTGTTGTTCATCTCAGACTGGTGCCACATTTTCGTCCACGGGATCAGTCAACCGCGTGTGTCCTCGACTCGGACAGCACTCGGACATATGTTGGACAGATGCACGAATGATGAATATCTCTCGACGATATAATTCATCATATAAGAAGGCTCTACAACCACTAACTAACCCACCAACAATATGTTGTCCTCTTCCTTCTTCACCCTTGTCCTCGCTGCCTCCATAGCAGCCACATCCGCTACAATCCTCGGCGTCGACTCATCACAACTTGTGTCTAAGAGCACTTACAGCACCGCTAAAGGCGAAGGCTTCACTAAGGCCGTTATCCGTGGTTTCGAGGAGGCGTGCGGCGTTGGAGGGCAGGTCGATCCCAATTTCGTTGGCTCGTATAACAATGCTCGCGCTGCTGGTAAGTTTATAGGCTCAATTTTATGTCGTGCTGTTGGGCTGAATATTGGGACAGGGTACACGAATATCGATGCGTATTGGTTGTGCGTAACACTTCCCCCTCTCTACCCGCTTTTCTAGTAGAGCTCACTCGTTATTGATAAGCCCCTGCTCCGGCTCGGGGAACTCATGCAAGTCGTACGCCACCCAAATTGCAGATCTCGGTGCCACATTCTCTGCACATTCTATGGATATCGGCAGGTCAGCTATACACCTCAATCGAGCACATTGCCTACATATTGTCAGAAGGGTGCTCACGACGATTTCCTTGGCAGAATTTGGATAGACATGGAGGCCGATTCGACCTGTAACAACGTATGTCCGCTTGTCACCTCCCTATCATTCCGTCTCTAAAACCTTAACAAACCGGAAGTGGAATTACGGCGCTGCCGGGAACCTTGCCCAAGCCAAGTCCATGGTCGCCGCCGCCAAAGCGTCAGGTTATGTGTTCGGAATATATTCCTCCCCTGGAGAATGGAGCACCCTTTTTGGCTCCTACTCGCCTGTGGTCGATTCGTCTGTTCCACTGTGGTTCGCGACCTACAATGATGTTCAGTCGTTGACGCTCTCCACTCCATTCGGCGGGTGCGTTGTCACGTTCTTGTTTCCGCGAAGGGTCGCAGATAAGCTAAAGTTTGTTGTTGTTGGGATCGGATAGGTGGACGTCCGCGTTCGGAAAGCAGTATACGGATGTCAGCGCTAGCGGGGACTTCGACTTGAATATCTTCTCCAGCTAAAGGGCTGATTGGAATTTGCACGAGCATGCTACTGCAATGGACCTTCAAGTTAATTCTTCAAGGAAGGGTGGAGGTTGTTGAAAAATGGGTAGCATAGCACCGTAGAAATTGAATAATTTTATCGGGTATTTGTGGAGTTTTACAAGCGCCTCTTGGGTGGCAATGAGCGCACATGTCCCGTGAAACCCAAACCTTGAAGCTAAAGATTCTAGCTGCCTTGTCCCTTAAAATCTCAACAGTGAGCATAGATGTGCCTTATCCCATAATATTTGTTTGATTTCATACACCCTGAATGGTAGACTGTGTGTATCTTTAGTGGTTGATAGACTGCACAGTCGCCGCCCAGAATTCCGCCGGGTCATCCCAGTGTACCTATCCCACTATCAGCATTGTGCTATTCAGGAAAGTCCCAATATATGCTCACGAAGTGATTCCCCGTAGCCTCGATGAACCGGATAGGCCTGATCTTGCGGCCATGCTTCGTGTGCTCAATGTGCTGTCTCTCTGTCTCGATCATCCCGTAGGCACAAAGCCACACGGTGTTCTTGCACCAAATATAGTCAGCGGTCACGTTAGGCAGCACTTCAGCGGCGAGTTTCTCGTTGAAGAGGGCTCGCTGTGCCATGATCTTCAAGACGGGTTGCATTGGGGTGGATATGGGACCCTCCGAGCGCTTGGCAGCTCGACCGTCAAACTGACATGACAAGGTTAGTTTTAGGCAACGACATTGGGTGGGGCACGGACATTCTTCAACATCTCTTCTGGTGTCATGCTTTCGATGGATGCACGGGCGCCATGCTTCGAGAAATCAAGGCCGTGGATAGAGCGTGACGCAAGGTTGGGATGCTCGTAGTAACCGGAAACCCAGTTAGAGAAGTTGTTAAAAATGGCTTCCGGCGTAGGAAAATCCGGGTCCTGAGTGGAAGTAAGTATTAGAAATAAATCGGGCAGACTCGTAAGTGGCGTACAGTAAAAGGGCTGTATCCTTCTGGAGGGTGGTCATAACCGAATGGAAGGGAGGGGGCATCTGCAGTGCCCTAAATTAGTGTCAAGACACCGACGTACCATGGGACCCACCGTATATGATAAGGCGACGGTAGTAAGGTTCAAGCTTGGCATAAGCCTCCTTGCCAACCACTTCAGGGTACGCGAAGGTCGACAAGGGCGTTGCAGCCCCGGCGGACCAGCCCATGACGGCGAAACCGCCTTTCTTGCCATCCGCGCTGATCTTAGGGATGTCGTGCGTCTCCGAAAACCAGACGAGGAGATGCGCGACCTCCGCAGCGAGACGCTCCATGAACACCGCCTTTCCCGCGTTCAGATCTGCGAGGTTGTCATCTGTGTAGGGCGTCGAGCCGGGGTAGTCACGGCGGTTCACGATGACGAGGCGGATGTTGTCTTTGGCGCCCAAGGGAAGAAGTTTATGGAATGTGTCTGGTGGCACGTCATGTAATTAGTGTTCGTGATAAAACCCTAGAAAGGGTACTCACGTCCCGTAAAAGCCAAACCGTGGTAAATGACCAGAGTGGTATAGTCGTCTGAGCCATCGACGGGGCCACTATCCGTGTAGAAAAGGACTGTTCCGTTGTTGTCGACTGGAGCGGTGGGCATGATGCCGTCGAGTGTGTACGTTGCGGTTGGGTTGCGGGTTGAATCTAGTGGCTTCGTAAGGTGCTTTAAGCAAGCATTTTAAATGACACAGTCTTACCAACCGCTCGATCATTTGACAAGGTTTAATTGACAAACATGTTCAAAATTGTCACTACGGACAAGTTGCCGACCAGTTATCTGGCGACTTGTCATGACCAGTTACCTGACTGGCAGTCGCCGGTTGCGTTGCGTGACAGGCTGCCACGCCTTCGAAACGGAAATCGAGGGAAATCGTTGTCGCGAAGTTCGAGCCGAAACTCGTTCCACTCTCTATATTTGCGTTGCCACGAAGTGAAGCGAAGTGAAGCGAAGTGAAGGAGAGTTGTAACTTGACGCTAACTTGGTCGTTCGAGTTCGGTCGAGTTGGTGTCCGAGTTAGGCATCGAGTTCGGTGTTTGTGTGTCCACCAATCGGATAGCTTCAACATTGGCACGGCCACTCATAGTATTAGACGTGAAAAGACGACGCCACGAGCGACATAGATACTTAGAGACAGTCAAGAATAGTTATTAAGATTGAACAACATTTGATAATAAATCCAACAGTTCCTCCCCTTTCTTAGCACATATCAGCTCCTGCAATGTCTGCTCAGAAACTTCTCCCTCAATTCTATATCATCTTCTTTGTCAGTATATCTCGCGTGAAGTCGAGCCTGCCGAGCAGCGAGCAGCCGCCAAGAGACTAAGCGTTGCTGATTCAAAGGACATCCTGACCCTGTGCCGACCGCTAGAAAATGTGCAGATCAGTCATCAATGTATATTCAGAGCTAACTTGAGTCCGCTCTGTGAGGGTGCGACCGACGGCATCGCATAGGTATCAATAACGAGGCGACGCGGTGCAAACAATAATAACCTTTGTCAAAACAACATAGATGTGTGAAGCCGGCCGTTTGCCGGCCGTCTGATCACTCGCTCATCAGATCAATGGATCACATCCCTCCTGGAAGATTCGAGCTGCTTTGTCCCTTAAAACCGAATTCTTCAGCGGTGAGCACAAATATGCCTTATCCGCATAATGTTTATTTGATTTCATACACACTGAATGCAAAACTGCGTGCGTCTTTAGTGGTTGATAGACTGCACAGTCGCCGCCCAGAATTCCGCCGGGTCATCCCAGTGTACCTATCCCAATATCAGCATTGTGCTATTCAGGAAAGTTCCATTGGATGCTCACGAAGTGATTCCCCGCAGCCTCGATGAACCGGATAGGCCTGATCTTCCGGCCATGCTTCGTGTGCTCATTGTGCTGTCTCTCTGTCTCGATCATCCCGTAGGCACAGTACCACTGGGCGTTCTTGCACCACACATGATCAACGGTCACGTTAGGCAGCACTTCAGCGGCGAGTTTCTCGTTGAAGAGGGCTCGCTGGGCCATGATCTTCAAGGCGGGTTGCATTTGGAAGAACATGGGACCCTCCGAGCGCGCGGCGGCATGACCGTCGAACTGGTATGACTAGGTTAGTTGTAGGAACCGATGTTGGGCGGGGCACGTACGTTCTTTGACATCTCTTCTGTTGTCATGTTTTCGATGGATGCACGGGCGCCGCGCTTCGAGAAATCAAGGCCGTGGACAGAGCGTGACGCAAGATCGGGATGCACGTAGTAGCCGGAAACCCAGATAGAGAAGTTGTTAAAAATGGCTTCCGGTGTAGGAAGATCCGGGTCCTTGGTGGAAGTATTTATTAGATATAAATCGAACAGGCTCTTAAGTGGCGTACAGTGAAAGGGTTGTATCCTTCTGGAGGCTGGTCATAACCAAACGGAAGGAAAGGGGCATCTGCAGCGCCTAAATTAGTGTCAAGCCACCGGCGTACCATAGGACCTACCGTATATGATAAGGCGACGGTAGTAGGGTTCAAGCTTAGCATACGCGACCTTGCCAACTACTTCAGGGTACGCGAATATCGACAAGGGCGTCGCAAGCCCACTGGACCACCCCATGACGGCGAAACCACCTTTCTTACCATCCGCGCTGATCTTAGGGATGTCGTGCGTCTCTGAAAACCAGACGAGGAGATGTGCGACCTCCGCAGCGAGACGCTCCATGAACACCGCCTTTCCCGCGTTCAGATCCGCGAGGTTGCCATCTGTGTAGGGCGTCGAGCCGGCGTAGTCACGGCGGTTCACGATGACGAGGCGGATGTTGTCTTTGGCGCCCAAGGGAAGAAGTTTATGGAATGTGTCTGGTGGGATGTCATGTAATTAGTGTCCGTGTATAAATCCCTATAAAATCCCTAGAAGGGGTACTCGCGTCCTGTGAAGGCTGAACCGTGGTAAATGACAAGAGTGGTATAGTTATCGGAGCCCTCAATGGGGCCACTATCCGTGTAGAAAAGGACTGTTCCGTTGTTGTCGACTGGAGCGGTGGGCATGATGGTTGAGTGTGTAGGTTGCGGGTCGAATGTAGCGGCTTCGTAATGTGCTTTAAGCAAGCTTTTTAAGTGCTATATGCGTCTTATCAAGGCTGTATCAACCGCCCGGTCATTTGACACGGTTTAATTGATACGTGTGCTGAACACTAGTGCAGTTTCGGGGTAACCAGTAAGCATGTTTTAACCGGTACCAGAGGCGACTAGACAGGCCCATGGGAGTTCTACATTATCATAGATTCCCCAGGCAGAGCTGAGAGCGTTTGAGCTTTAACGAGCTCAATGATTGCAGCAAGGAGCCAGATTGTCTCTGCATTTGTTTAAGACCACGACAGACTCGTAAGGATTGGTAGGATCATGAGGATAGATTTGGACAATGACTGGCGCGCAGTGATGATGGCGGCGGGAAAGGAAGATCAAGCCACCGGCGCCTTTTCTGATGGTTCTTCACAGCCGCTCTCCCAACACACTGGGTTTGGAATCCTGCGCATTCTTGACCCCCCAACTGTTGCAGTTCAACAATCTGGCTCGCTAAAGTTCCTTAAAGCTGCAGCTGATGTATGTCTATTCCATGGCACACCCGAAAATCACGTCTGGGCGGCCTCTTGAACAGTCAAGGCGATGAAGATGAAGACGCGCTCGCGCTGGATCGGCTCTTACACGGTCAGAGCGTGATCGGTAAAACTGGTCAGAAACATCCCACATTGCTCTTGGGAACGGAAGATTGACTTGGTGAGCAGCAAAGACGACAGAGATAGATACGTTGAAGTTCGGCGACAGGGATCTGCTGGTCGTAGGCACCTTGGAGTATGGCCAGTTTGGTGTGGTGTGTATTCCTTGATATTTTCCGTGGATTTGAGTTTAACACTTTGTCTAGATCGACGTAGTGACTTGCCAGCTGGATGGCCGAGTCTACGTGCGCAAATCCGTCGAGAAACAATTCGCGTACAAAACTCGTGATGTTTGTCCGTTTCTCTCCCATCCAGTCTTATACTCAAAGCCATTCAAAACAGCAATGTTCACCGCAATTCGAACGCGACCTCCTTCTCAAGTCCCTCAAAACCGATTCCCACTGGGCCCCACACCTTCTGTGCGCCTTCCAGACCACCACACATCTCCACATCGTCATGGACTATGCGGAGGGCGGTAATCTCTGGGATATTCTCGAATCCAGCCCTCTGGACGGGAAGATATCGGAAGACGACCTAAAGTGGTGGACACCCCAGATCGTGAGTGCCGTAGGCTGGTGTCACGCGCAGGGGTTCGCACACCGGGATATCAAGCCGCATAACTTCGTCCTCACGCGGTCAGCGCATCTCCTCCTAATCGACTTTGGCTCCGCTGCGCCTCTTTTCCCACCTGCGCACGATGGGGATGGGAGTCAGCGGATCGCGAAGAAGTATTGTCTAGTTCCATGTGGTACGTGTGACTATGTCTCACCGGAGATCCTACGAGCACACGAGGAGGCCTTGGTTGCGTTGGAACTAGAAATGGATGATGATGACGATGACGGCGAGAAGGAATCGAGGCAGCGCAGTAGGGGGGATGACAGTCTGGAAGAGGGCTATGGCAAAGAGACCGACTGGTGGAGCATGGGCGCGATGCTCTTCGAGATGGCCTACGGCGTCGCGCCATTCTTTGCCAAGGATATCCGGCAGACTTATCTTAGGATCATGGACCACGAGGTCTGTACCCAACTGCTGTTTGCCACATCCAAGTGTCAAAGTCCTGATGTGTTTTCCACAGACAAGCCTCCGCTTCCCTCGAGCCATTCCCGTATCTGCTGCATACGAAGATCTTCTTCACAAATTACTGACACCCGCGGAAACCCGCCTGGGCAGGCAGGGCGCCAACGAAATAATGCAGCATAACGTCTTCGAGGGCACCGATTGGAGGGATCTACATCTTCGTATGTGTTCCTTTTCCTCTATCGCTACCCGCGTCCTCACTCTCGACAGAATCTGCGCCGCAAGAATTGCATTTACCTCAATTCACATACACCACTCCCGTCACAAGTTCATCTACCTACACACCCAAGCCCCTCGCGCCGGCCAATCAATCATCTTATCAGGGAGATGGAGAACGATCACATTCACAAGCCTTTGCGTTCTCTGCTCTGTTTCAATCTTCCCTGGGCTCCTCGTCGCCTGCTCTTTCTGCTCTGCACTCTACACCATCGCGAAAGCTCTCACGATCCGCTATGAGAGAGACAGGCGCTAGCGCTTTCATCGGATTCTCGTGGGGCCCGGTGGCAGATGCATTCCCTCAACCGGAGCAAATAATGAATACGCCGAAGCCTCCTATCATACGCTCATCACAGTCTACCCCCTACCACAAGCACGGCTACACATTCGCAACTCCCATGCGCGCCAGCAGCAGCACTCCCCATCCTCACACATTTCCGCGCGGGAGTACAATACGCCGGAGCACAGTGCAGCGGCGGATGGTCACTGACCGGGAAGCGATGAAGCAGCTCGTGGATTGCGTGGGGATGAGCGCGCGGAAGAAAGTGATAGAGAGCGGGCGCAAGCCGCGGGTGTTGACTTTGCCCTTGCCGCGTGCAGGTGGTATGGGCAGCTTTATGAAGTTGAAGGACGTGCGGTTTGGGAATGCGAATATTAGCGAAGACGACGATGACTTCACGGGGACAAGAGAACCTACGGGTACCATGACGCAGGTGATCGAGTACCCGTCGGACCCCACGTCCTCTGAATCGGAAGGTCCGGCTAGCCCGAGCCCGAGTCCAAGACCTGGGTCTGCGATGTCGATGCTTTCAAGACGCAGTACCACGCCGACCATAACTGCGTCACACTCGCGCCTGAGTTTGGGTGTGGGGACGACGCCGACTACTGGCGGCAACAGCAATACCCTGTCCGTATTTCCCCTACCGCCTACCCCGTCACTACGCCATGAGCGATCGGATAGCCGCCGAAAGGCGGTGGGAGACGGGGATGTCACTTTCACCGCGGGTACATTTGATGCCATGGAAGACAGATATGCGTGCATGATGGAAGACGTCGAGGACATAGAGGACCGTCTGGCACGCCTGCGCGCGGAGGCCGCATAAATGCGAATACTTCCACACCCCGTACCGGTCCACCATGGTTCAATTCCTGACTCGCCCGAAGCAAGCCAAGTTCTTGCAGGGTTGGTACGCCAGATTTTTGGCCAACACACCCCATCTACTGTTCTATCTCTTCTCTCGAAGCTGCTATTATTGACTGCTGCACTCGCAGGGCTTTCACCATTGCCCCCAGGCTGAGGCCTCTCGCGATATCTTTCAATCACGATGGCATCCTGACAGAGGACCTGTAAACGGAGAAATGTGGAAAACCTAGGTCTGGGCTAGGAGAGTGGATGTATCGGTGCTGCGAAAGTGCCTGATGATCGGTGGCGTTTTTGCGCTTCAAACTCTGGATGTGTCTACGATGCTGCAGATCGCTTCGATTTGAGTGCTTCTCTTCGGGAAAGCCATCTTCTCGAACCGCAGAATAATGATAGACCTCGGGCTTCCGAAAGGCACATGGGACACCGTAACTGCAGATCCGCGCACTATCCGCGCTCGACAAAATCACAACATTGATATGTGCTTGGACGCGCCACGACGCATCTGCTCTTCCCCAGGCCTGCGGCATTCCCGGCCATCATAATGTTTTTATCTCTACAATTACAATTCTATCTGCTGTCTACATTTGGATGACTATCTGTTCTCAAGTACGGGAGCGATTTCAAACGCATGGTCATATTCCACCGGAACCCTGTATTGGACCTATATCGATGAGCTTCTTTCCTACCTACATCACCTTCCAAAGGTTTCCATCTACTCCCGGTTTCCATATACCTGCAGCCGTCTTGCAAGATATTCGTTCTCTCCCTCTTCCCCTTCTGCCATGCCGCCAGCAAACACTTCAAAGGCGCCCTCGATGAATATCCCACTACTTCGTACTCGCATTGTGGTGCTATTCCTGATGATGCTCGCGAGTCTGATCGCAGGTTCGCGCTGCGTCAAAATGTTCCAAAAGTACATCCCATCTACCCCGTTTGCGAATGCGAGCGCTGCTGATGATACGCGACTGGAAGGCATGCGACGGCACAAGAATGGCTCAATGCTACTGCACCTCCAGGCATCAAGATTACCGTCGAGTACGACGGTATGTCTTCACCACAGCCCTTCAGCACCATCTGACGCAGATAGTACCCAGACATTCAGACCGCTGTTATCGCCACTTTCGTATCAGCTTCGCTACTCAGTGCTCTATCCTCCAACATCCTCCTCTGCATTCTACAAGACAAATACCGGTTTCTCCCCGCCTCCCTCGTGAAGTTGATGCCACGCAGCTCAACGCCGCGCGCCTTGAGAGCGCACACCATCCTCTTCCTGCTGGCCAGCGCAGTGTCGGCAGCACCGACCGCATTCCTCGTTTGGGTCGTCTTCACCCTCAGGGTGGGCGAAGCCGACATTCGCGCCACCACGTCGACCGGAGAACTTGTACGCTGCACGACCCGCGAGGGTGTTCCCTGCGTACGGATTTTCTATTCCCTTACGCCGTGGAGTACGTCTTTCTTTGCCCGCTATTAGTATTTTGCATGATGCATATATACTCATAATTTTGGCTGCAGTAAACATCAACGCGATCCTCCCGTGGCCCGAAGTATTCTTCTCGCTGGTCTCTGCCGCTGTGAGCGGCTGCGCGTGGAAGATGGCAACTTGCGAGAATAATCGGGTTGAGAGCGTCGAAGACGGTCTCAGCGCTAGAGAAATAAATGACCATATGGAAGTGGCAGGCGAGGCAGCAGATCAGAGTGCAGATATCAGTGGGACCGTCATAGGGAACGAGGATGTAGCCGCTGAGGATGGAAAGGAAAAAGGCGGGGATATTGAGAAACAAATGCTACCCTCTCTCGAGTTCTAAGCCTTAGACATGCCCTTCGTCGTTGCTTTTTCTTGGCACTACCTTTGCGTAGCACGTTTATCATTACGCACTACTGATAATCCACCTTACTTCGTTGTCACTTCAATTAATTTTCTCCCACATGCATCCTGATGAAACTGAAAGCCCAGTAGTGGAATTAAGTGAAGGCTAACAAACAAACAAACAACACCAGTAAGTCTAGCATAGTGCTTCAACATCTAGAAATGGATGGCCTTCGACGTCGTAGCCATCGCCGCCTCCTTGAACGCCTCGCTCAATGTCGGCTGTAAATAAATCTCATCAGTCGTATGAAAAGGCAACAGATATCGTGAAACACGTACGTGCGCATGCGTGGTCCGCGCAATATCCTCAGAGCTGGCACCGTACTCCATCGCCAACACCGCCTCGCCAATCATCTCGCCTGCATTCGGGCCGATAATGTGCACGCCAAGAATGCGGTCAGTCTCCTTCTCTGCGAGGATCTTGACACTGCCCTCTGTGTCCTGGTTGGTCTTCGCACGCGAGTTGGCGAGGAAGGGGAAGCTTCCAACGTTGTACTCGACGCCAGCGGCCTTCAGGTCCTGCTCTGTGCGTCCGACCCAGGCAACTTCGGGGTGGGTGTAGACGACAGAGGGGATGGTGGCGTAGTTGATGTGACCGTGGCCGGAGTGGATGTATTCCACTGCTGCAATACCTACAACAATCAATAGACGTCAGTATAATGTCGAGTTGAGTAGGCAGGGGAACACCCAGAAGGCAACTGACCCTCCTCCTCGGCCTTGTGCGCCAACATGGGGCCAAATGTAACATCGCCGATACACTTGATGTTCTTCACTGAGGTGTTGAACTGGTCATCAATTATAATTCTGCCCTTGTTGTCCAGCTCCACACCCGCCTTCTCCAAGTCCAGTCCAGCCGTATATGGCCGACGGCCAACAGCAAGCAGAATCACATCCGCATCGAGCTCCTCCTCCTTCCCGCCCTTCGCGGCCTCGACCTTAACCTTCACCCCGCTCTCACTCTTCTCGGCCGAGACGACCTTGGTGTTGAGCTTGAACTTGATGCCCTGCTTCGTGAGAATCTTCTGGAACTGCTTGGCAACATCTGCGTCAATGCCCTGCCCGCCAATCGCGCCGAGGTATTCGACAACGGTGACCTCCGCGCCGAGCCGACTCCACACGCTGCCCATCTCGAGCCCGATGATGCCGCCTCCAATGACGACCATCTTCTTCGGCACCTCCTGGAGGTCCAGCGCGCCTGTTGAGCTGACAATCTGCTTCTCGTCAATCTCAATACCGCCGCCGGGGAAAGGCGACACTTCGGAGCCCGTTGCGATGATGATGTGCTTCCCCTCGATCTCGGTGGAACCGCCGTCGAGCAGAGCGACGGAGATTTTGTTGGAGGACAGGAAGGAGGCAGAACCTTTGATGTAGTCGACTTTGTTCTTCTTGAAGAGGCTTTCGATACCCTGGGTGAGACCAGCCACGGACGTGTCCTTGGCTTTGAGCATCTGAGCCAAGTTCAGGGATACACCGGAAACTACAAACGACGAAAGTTAGTACATGGAATAGAAGGTTTAGTGGGAGAGGATGAAGGGGCACTGACCATCGATGCCGCGCTTCTCGAGGTCGTGTTTTGTCTGGTGGTACAAGTGCGAGTTGTTCAGCATGGCCTTGGACGGGATACATCCAACATTAAGACATGTTCCGCCAAGCGACCCGCGCTTCTCTATGCACGCCGTCTGTCATATGCTTGTCAGCCTGCTAATTCGCATTGAGAACATGAAGAATACTACATACCTTCAGCCCTAATTGAGCTGCTTTTATGGCAGCCACGTATCCGCCCGGACCTATAAACCGTCAGTTTGAGATAAGCAAATTAACTGAATAGGCTAGACATACCTCCTCCAATGATGATAGCGTCATATGGGCCAGAAGGCGTCGCGAGCCCTCGCGAAGACTGCCAGCTTCCGACCTGGAGCGCGGCTGTCTGGCGTAACCGGCGAGTTCCGCGCGAGGCGTTCTGTGGTTTTAAACATTCTCGTCAATATTCAGAGGCACTTTAACAAGAGGTGAGTAGGACATACCTTGGAGGATATTCTCTGCAGCATTATGTGGTGAGGGTTGGTGAAGAGGGACGATGAGGTAAGAACCCGAAAGTTTGCGCGCTCACCAATTCGTGTCCAAATTTGGGAGCGGGTGAGATTTAAGCCTTAATTCCTATATTTGACCCACTTTGGGCTGGAATTATTCCTTGGCTGCCAAATCATGGGGAGTTTACATTTCCCCAACCTTCCCAACCTTCCGAACGTGCAGCTCTGAACTGCTCTGAAGCAATACTCTACAACACTCTGGTTGCACAAATTCTCGACACTAATACTAGGTACGAGTAAATCTGATTGATTTTCAGTCACGCTCGTAGGAGTACAGCGCTTCGAGGCCTTCTGGATTGCTTCTGGGTCAATTTTGTCGTTCGTCGGGACGTCGGCTTCAAGATCTCGCTCGTGCGGCACACGGGAGTATTATATGTTACATTGATCCATATTCATTTACAAGAGGGAAGAGCATACTCCGTGCTTTCGATTCCACCCAGTAGCCAATTACTCTGGTAGCGTCCACAAGAAAGATTTACCAGTACTTTCGCCGTGGACCAAGCTCTCTCTGTACACAGCCTTGAGCCAAAGTCCCAGTCGAAATCGACAGACGTACCCGATAAATTTCAGCGCAGTCACCGCAGGCCTTTTTCGCCCACCACTGCCACTGCGCCTCACTTCCAACACCCGCACGGTCAGGAACTCCCACTTCGCGCGCTCCCCCGCTGGCGTGCCATCCGTGCTCCATGTCCTCAACGTGATCTCGCCGTCCTCAGAACCCGTAGCGAGCATGCCCATGTGTGAATACTCGCGCTCATGGAACGCGAGCGATGTCATCGGCGCCATACGTGTATCGTCAAGTGACAATGCGGCCATTGCGTGTGCATTGATCGTGTGCAGCAACAGTTTCGTACGCGAACACGTCGCGATATATCCCTGTCGTCGGCATTCATCAGCTTTGTAGCACAGAGACAGCAATAGTGGGCGTACAGTGCTTTCATTGATAGCAACGAGATGCACCGCTTCAGTATCCTCGACGTTGGCATGCCAGATCGAGCGTACATAGGCTCCCCTGTTCAAATCCCACACCACGGCGCTGCCGTCCTGGGATCCGCTCACCACGATACTCCATGCGCGCGACGCCGCGACAGCGACAACTATCCCCGTATGTGCGCGCAGGATATGTGTGTGCGACAGCGTGGAGTTGGGTGCTGAGAGCCGCCAGAGCCGCACGGTGTGGTCACTCGCGCCTGTGACAAGGTTCTGCGGGTCTGCGAACGCCGCACAGGTACATTGTGCAGCTTCTACTACTTGGACGACCTGTCAAGCTACTCAGTATACGCGATGGAGTCTCTTGAGCAAAGGAAAGGGACCTTGTTGTCGATAAGCATCCTAAGGTCCCCTGCGCCACCGATGCCGGCTCTTCGTGGCCCCCATTCGATTTTCTCGTGTGGACGCGAAGGGACACACAGTGTGCCGATGGCGCATGGGATAATGCGCTCGCTGACTGTATCTAGCACTAGCTCGCTCACAGCGACGCCATTGCCCAAATCTTCACACAAGTCAGCGGCACCTCGGGGGGAAACAGATAGGCGCATGCATACCTCGGATGGGCATTGGCTCTTGCTCCAGTAGGTGCCCGTCCTCCTCGATCCCGTGTAGTGTGCCGACGGGGAGCGTGGTGAGGCCATGCATGAATCGCTCGGGGTGCGCAGTATTAAATACCTGGCGTGGAGTTTGCCCGACTGTTTGTGAGAATACTTTTAGCAGAGCAATGGAAGGACGATGTACATATGCGTGCTTACAGTTGTGGATGATGCCTACCGTTGCTTCGCGCTCCAGGGGGTCCGTGATGGAGTCCAGGTCTGCAATCGTATAAGGTTGAGCTCAATTGGACAGAAAGGAGGGATGCGTACCTATCGAGCCTTCATAACTTAATGGATGAAAAACGTTCAATGACTCTGGGTCCCGTTGCTTGCTCCCCCAAATCAAGTCGATCCAAGCCGGCAGGTTACGGCTTACATAGTCGCTCTCCAGTGCCTGCAAGCGCACTTTCATGTCAAATCTGCTAGAATGATGCGTGGAACGATGTACGTGCCTTCCGGTTGAGCGTGATGAACAGCAGTGGGTCTTGCTTCGCCCAAGGGGGCAATTTAACGTGATGAATCCGTTCGCCTGAGCTCTGCTGAACTCCAAAGTTGAGATTCGCAGAATTTTCAAGAAATCTAGTAGGAATCAGTAATTGATACACGGCTAGCAGGAATTGACAGATACTCTGGGCATGTGAAGAATTCTGGTATGAGCTCACGGACATCCCCGCGGACGTCATGAGATGCTGAACTGTATGCTCGCGAGATGTCACTGCAGCTGCTCTTAGTCATCTTTCGCGTGGAAATGAAAGTTTACACACTTGAATAGCCGGTCTGGAAGATCCCAATCCCCTCCCTAAATGGGCATTTTTAACCATAGATATTACCCCGCATCTGCTCAAAACATACCTGTAAGGTTTTGAACATGCTCGTGAAAGGTGCCATCCTGATCAAGAAGTGGCACACAATCATAGACGACGAAAAATGGGTTCCGTAATGGAAAGGTTTTTCTTCGACGCTTTCTAGGCTGACATAGCGCGTATGCGCAGCATCCCTCCTTGCTGCCGTAAGGGCACCCATCGGCTTCGTCAAGCTGTGTCCTTTTGAGTAATAAAATGGAGGAGATGACAGTCACGGCGACATACTCGCGATACGACTCTACAGAGGAAAGGTCGAGAGTTTCTGAGGTGTAGTCTTTCAAGACCCAGGCTATTTCAAGTTGTTAGCGATGGGTGCATAGTGATAATACGTAGCCTCACGGAATATGGGATATTGGGTGGCATCGCTTGGGGTACGTCCTGATAGCTGGTTTATGATGCTCAAATACGTGAACTGGGAGAAAGGTCAGTCACAAATTAGCACTACAGTCGCCGTTGCCTACATTGCTGATCTCTCGAGTCTGCCATTTCCGTTGGGCTGTCAAGAGACTATCGTTGCGGAATCCTGACATCACTCTGGCTCCGACGCGTCCCAAAAGCGGCGTTTTCAGGAGGCTAGAACTCGAGGTTTGTGACTCTGCCCGATTCGAAACAATATGCGCTAGCCGATGCTGCATTTCTAGGCGGTTCTTCTTTTCTAGGAAGACAACAAGCAGTGAACGGCTGTCTTTGAAATACATCTCTAGCCTGTGTCGGTGCGGTCAGCGCAAGGATATTAATGGCAAACGAATTCCCTACGCCACGTCTCGGAACAAGAAGGTTCGCTCGCTATAGCTGGATAGCTCATCCCGGGCCCTAAATAAAGGTATTTGTTATGCTGGCAAATACCACAACAAGGGGAAGTCAAACCATCGTTCCGCCTTTTGGGGACCGTTGAGCTCCACTACGCTTCCTGGAACAAAGAAAAGCTGTTTCGGTGCATCATGAGCATCGATGACTTCCCCGTCGCTGTTCTCAACGAGGCCATCTAGCATATACAGATGCGACCGCCCAATCATCAATAATCCCGCTAATGCATCGAAGGCGTCAGTAACTCAGTATTTGGCGAGAAGAATTTATCACTAACGCGATGAATCAACACCGTCAATGCGAGCTACCGTCATCACACCTTCAATGACATCGCCTGGCTCTAACTCATGTCGGACTCTTCGATGCTTGTCTTCCGTTACTTCCTCGGCTAAGTTTTGATCATCTAACCCGAGGTGTCAGTGAAAATATATACACATAAAACGAGCTCGAGATGACCTTCGGCGTTCACTGAAGAGACATTATATGACTCTGCCCAAGGAGGTACTTCTACTTGAAAGATGGATTGAGTTTCAGGCTCGGGTTCGTGCACATCACGGATGTGCTCTGCTCCATCGACACGGGAGAAAGAGAGAGCCTCCTGTTGAAGCTCCAGCTTTTTTCTGTGAGTAACATTCGTCAAATAGAGCAACACTTTGGTAGGCAAAAATTAACCAACCGAACTCGGTAAGGGCCCTCCGTCTCGTCTAGCCTCCATGAGCGAAAATCTTCTGGAGAGGCCCATAGGCCTCGTTCTGACGTCAGCAGCAATGACCAGTCTTTCAGGCGGGAGATTTGACGATGATTCTCCCTCCTAGAATACAGTTAGCTGTTGCTGCTCTTCGGGTTCGACCATGATACAAAGGCTTACAAATCGAGTGCTATCTTTCTGAGTCGCTTTCTTTCCGTGGTAATGATATTTGAGCGCCATTCGTTCATACGAGCCATAAATTTATTTGCGCCGCGGTCTCCAGTTTGAACACTGAGCCTTCCCGAGACCCTCAGTCGCCGGGATTGTGGAGTAAGAGTGGGGTTGGAAATTGAACTCTTGGGCTCGGCCCCCGGGTCGTAAATTGCTTCGGCGGACTGCATCGTGTCATGTATCTGGCCCAAGTGAGCTTTACTGGGTTGATTTTTATTATTAAAAGGAGGCATTCACCTCGCGTTTTTGTGGACCAGTGATGGCGTTTTCGAGGGTAATTGTTAGCAGAAAATGGGAGACTTTTTCCAATATTCGAATTGTGCGAGGATGCGTATTACTAGTTGCGGTGATAGCCGTGACAAAGGCCTTGTAAGCATCAATGAGGATTTGGGTGGTCTGCTGAGATCTGAAGACCTGACTAAAAGTGGGACTCGAGGCGTAGAGATTGATAATGTCCTCGATTAGCGCTTCCATAGCTGACTGAGATGTCCCTGCTGTGTTGGCTAATATCCTGTTGTATGAGCTACATGAAAGGGCCCGGTTAAAAAACACAGACCAATTGGCGCATCATCGACAGACCCAAATTCAGAGCTTGAGTATTTTGCAACCTTGTCCAAACCGTAATGCAATGCGGCAAAAATAGCAGGAACAATGTTAGGACAAACGACAGTGCTGCTTGTGGTGTGCGCTTTTTCTTGGTCGGGAGTTCTGCCCAGTAAGATATCAAACACTGCCTGATGGACAGAGGGGTCCCAGGCGGACGGAAGAACGATTCGAAGGATGCTCCATCCATCGACAAGCTCCAGCTTTCTGCTAAAAGATGAAGAAATGCGCAAACTCATAGCAATCAAAGAAAGTACGTGGGTTGCTACCACGGGTGTAGGGTTCTCTCCGAGCAGCAAGACGCAGATGCGAGTGAGAGGGAGTGTTGACGTGAATTTGCTGTAACATGCGGGAATTGAAAGTATGGCGACTAGGGACTCTAGAACCTGTTCGGCCTTTTCACGTCGGTGCCCATAATCAATTCTAGATATCACAGAACCAGGCGATGCAGCAGGGGCTGACGAAATGTGGGGCATTAAACATAATGTCTAAATAACAATGCAGGAGGCGCACCTTCATGAAGATTAGCGGCCAGATAGGACACGATCGGTTTGATAGCTTCTTCAGCGGTGAAATCGGCTTCGGCAGCATTTCGCAAGGCTTTGACGACGAATGGCGTCACATCGTACTGATACCATTCAGTCTGTAAGACAAACAGCAGTTTCCGAACAAGGCCCAATTTAACAAAGTGTTGTTTAATGTTGAATCGCTTGAACCTGCTGGTTTTAAGCAGAATGACGAAGTGCTCGAGATACACATGCTGTATCTCCTGTTTTGTGCGTGCCCACAATTCAAAGTCCAGAGCGATAGCACGGTAAGCTAGGAGATTAACAACTGTTGAAAGCCTAGTAACAGCTGTTGGTAAGTATAGCAAGACATGGGGCGAACGAACACTGACTCGGGAGTCCGGAAATTTAAACCTAGCAGCTCAAACAATATTTCGAACGCGCTGAGGTTTATAAAGGAGGTTTTCCCGCGCAGGATATCGGCCAGGATGTCATATCCACCTAATCAATAATGGTGTTAGAAAATAGTAGTCTCCTACTTGTTAGCAAATCATACGCATGCGCTCCATATCTTCAGAATTTTGCCAATTATTGCGCAGGCCGTCGGACAATATGCCAAGAGCGCGAGAGAGCTCGTGCGAATTCTGCAAGATCATGAGGGGGGAAGGAGCGTAAAAGGACACAGGAGGCTTACGTGGGCTAGTTGAACAAGCCGAAGGCAGATGGCAGCACCTCCGATCTTCCACAACGCCATATCAAGGCAGGCGGCACTGGCCGTTGTAGCGTCTCCCACCAACTCCACTGTTTGTGGCATAGATGCAATGGCGTGAGTTTGGAAAAAAGCACTTGATGGCGTGGTTGGCATGGAGCGTGACCCCGAAGCGATGATTTGAGCATCGTCCCGAAGGCTGGATGGGGATATTGAAAACACAATGCAAGATTCCTCTACGCTTAACCCATTCTTGACTGCTTTGACTAAAGGAGACAGGTCCACCGGAGTCGCTGCCTTCGAGACAAGGGTCACCAAGAACATATTGAGGGAGGTTGAGGCATCGTAAGTCAAGAACCGGACTATGGCTGGATCTTGCAGCGTGCCACAGTAGCGAGGTCCAAGATGATGAATCAGTCGTGGAAAATCATCGGCTACGATAAGATAAAGTCGATCTTTAGGTGCAGCAACAGCTGATATGGTTACTCGCACGCACCTAATGGTATGGACAAGAGATAAGACGATGCTAGGCACCAACTCATCTTGGCAGTCGGCGCAGTATCCCCAACCGTGTAAGCTGCCCTCTGTGGACCTGATTCGACCTTCGGATATTGCCAGTTGGCGGTGTCATTCAACACGCCGTCGATGAAAAGGCCTAGGTTCGGTGAAACGTCAAAATTGACACCTCGAGAGTGCAATAGACGCGACATACGTATTGTTGGGTTTGAAGCTCGATGAGGATAATGCACTACCGTGACATGAGTCCAACGGCCCTTCGGCATCTTGGATTTATGAAAAATAAACGGCTCTTTATTGCCGCTGCTTTGAAGCTTCAGTTTTCCGTCGGAAGAGATGCTCAGGCCGAACGCAAGTCTTGCCGATGTGCCGAACGAGAAGATATGCTGCGCTGCATCAGAGGGTAGTGTCTCTATCCACAGCCATATCTGCGATTGAATAAAATAAACGGCCGCTAAACAGTAAAATATTGATGTGTCTCACCATGAATGTGAAGCCTGTCGCTGGCAAGCCTCTTGTGGTTTCCTGCACCATAATTAGGGCAGCAGATGGTTCCATCGAAAAATGTTCCGGCCACCGCGCCCTCATTCCAGCACGGACAACTTCCAAGACATCAGCGTCTAGACGATTGTCATCATTGACCGTCCTTTCCAGGATAAGGCGACAGAATTCCGTATTTGCGCCCAAATCCAAGGTCCGACGCAGGATCCTTTGAAGGATATGTCTCTCCTTCTCATTCGAGGCAGTGTCTTTTCGAGCGGAAACAAAAAGATCGAAGACAGATCTGACTATGTCTAAAGAGTTGATGATAACCTGGTTCCTGTGGTTCAGATATAGAAGGCGTTCGAAGACCTTGAACACTCCGTATCTCAAAGCGGAGCAACTTGCAGGGATGTATTTTACTGCATCCCATAGCCCCTTGATAGCACCGGGTTGGCATATGTTGTTCAAATGGGGGCCTATGTCAGCGAGCCTAGCCTCTACCTGCGGTATATCGGCAGACTGAAACGTATCAAAGATGCCTGAGACTGAGAAATTGTGCAGGCCAAGCGAGAGCAGGAAGCCAAGCGTTTGTTCTATGGTGGTGAGGTCGTCCAATAAGCCCTTAGTTGCCTGGAGAAGCACATCGTATCCCACATGATCCTGTGTTTAATTTGAACACGTGCCCTAATTCCGTTGTATACAGACTAGGACTGACCCGAAAATGCATAGTATTCTCTTCATGCTCGTACATGGCTTCTGAAGTAAGCGTAAACACCAATCTAGAGCATTCTTGAATTTCCAGGCGGACTTGTTCCGGGGGTTCGACGATGACACCTTGTCGAGGACTTTGGACTGTCGACAAGACGCTCATGAGGACCTGCGGCAAATTTCAGTAGCCGTACGGAAAACGGCGGTGCATACACGCACTAGGAAGCCATCCAGCTCTCTAAATACGTCTTTGGTGCACGCATCTTGTAGCATGATTCCTTGCATTTCCCCCAAGACCTACGACGACGATTCAAAGATAGTATAGAAATGACAAGCAGCTAACACACCTCGTTCCTGCTGCGGAGGTCCTCTGAGGACTTCAATTTCTCCATTGAGTTCCGCATCAGCTCAATCAACACATCCCTCGCGAAATCCTCCGGAGCAAAATCATCATTGACCGGCGTGTGCGTCGTTTGCAGGCTGGGACTGGACAATGGCGACACGTCGAAACGCGCCTTTAAAGGGGTTAGGAGGCTTCGTAGCATAATACGCTGGCGCCTGTGAGCTTAGATTGGCATGAGAGTGTGCAGAATGGCTGGTGGGGCAGGTCGTGGCCGATTGGTATTATGAAGTGCTTAGCACTGCATAATATCAAATAACAGCCGTCGGTGGCTTTTGCGTGAACCCTCTCCAAACCCTCACGGTAAAACCCCTAAAGTTCAAACTCAAATCTGAGGCCTGAATAGTCAGTCTATCGCGCACAGCAAGGTCCAGCCATTTCTCATGAATTAATACTATGAAGCACTGGGAACCGAAAGCGCTATCGCCGAGACGATTGGGCCAACTTTTGCAGGCCGATCTGTGATTTTGCCGATTCGGCGTTGCGTAGCAATCGTGTGGCAGGTCAGCATCCTTGCTACTTCAGCCCACGCTCAGAAGCTGATTTTTGTCAATCTCACTTAGAACTTCTGCGCCAAATATTTTGCCGATCGACGAATGGCACGACAACTCAAGCAGCTTACAGACAATGCCCATCTTAGGGAATGGGCATGGGCTGTCGGGGAGTCTCAGACCGATCACCAAACCAGATGGAATTCAATGAATGAGTTACACAGAGAGGCTGGCTCCGAAATGGTTTACCACAAGATCAATTTCAGTGATTTTACAGGAATCGTTTTAGCCGGAAGGGACATCACTGAGATCATCCCTTGTTGTCAAAAAACGCTGGCGACCGCTCTTGGAAATGCCTACATTATATCTCCTGCTGCCGGGAAAGGTTCTGGTATGTTTACGTCCCGAGATATCCCAGCCGCGGGTGTGATTCTAGTCGAGAATCCTGTCATTGTCTGCCCAGCTATTTCTTCAAATGGCACACAGGAGTCATTTGGCCTTCTCTTTGATGGGCTCCATCCGGATGTACGCGCCAAAGCCCTTTCCTTGCATAACAGCGACCCTCTCCGCCCGTATGCTGAAGGCATTGTGCGCACAAACGCGTTTGGGCTTCCATTGGAATCGCTTGACTCTGCAGGGCCGACAGATGGCATGACGCATCGCGGGATATTTCTAGATCTAAGCCGCTGCAATCACAGGCATGAGCGAACCAGTCTAATTCTACAAAACACGTTAACAATTCTGCTTCTAGCTGTGCTCCCAACTGTACTCACTTATGGGATCAGTCGACCTGCTCGGGCAGTCTGATTGCCAATCGACCCTTGGGGAAAGGCGAAGAAATTACTATTGATTACATCAACATCACAGACTCGCGAGACATCCGCCGCGCCAATCTGCGAGATATGTATCATTTTGATTGCGAATGCAGTCATTGCGACCTCCCAAATGCGGTGGCCATTGCAGAAAGCGATGCCGCTCGTGCCACAATATCCCAGTTCGGAAAGAGCGGGGGCCTTCCGCTGCCTGGTACATGGGCCATGGACCTATCCCTCCCGGATGGTCACCTCGTTGACGCTTACAAGATGTGCATTCTCCTTCACGAACAAGAACACATTATTGACGCTAAATATCTCGAGCGTTTGGAGCACCTTGCTATTTGCTACGCTATGCTTGGCGAGGAGGATAGTTTTCAGACATGGGCCAATAGGGTGCTGCAGGTGATGGATATACGGAGCTCCGAGAACAAGGCCATGTGGAAGCGGTGGGTGGTTGACCCAAAGGTCAATTGCGAGTTATGGAATTGGAGAAAACTGCACGGCCGCTTTCCCAAATGACCCTCTGGGCTTGCATAGAAAATTGATTGATTACAAGGAACGAAATGATTTACAAGTTGTAAAATGTCTGTCGACCTTGCCGGTCTAAGGTTTCCTGCCATTCATGCCATATCGTGCTGGCCACAGGAGCTAATATCCACCTCCATATCCCCAAGTTCAATGGAAGGGGCCTCAATAAGTAATTTGATATCCACGATGCCGCCGGCCTCATGATCCTGCTCTGGAAAGGTTGGGTCATTGGCACGGTACTCGCCAGTGGTGCTGAAGTCGAAAGTGGGCGTGTTTTCGAAAATGAAAACCATTTCGTTTGTGTTTATTTGCGGGTCTCTGATGGTTCCAAGCAAGACGGCGCGGAAAGTCCTGCAGGCCATGGAACTTGAAAGTGCGAGATATGGTGTCCAGAGCAAGAGGTGGTATTCATTTGGGATGTTTGACGTTAGGACGAGCACACATGCGCTAATGGATAGCCCGAATGTGGCACTACGGAATGGTAATTGCCGTCAGTGACTTGTAACAGCACTTAACAGTATCTTCTGCTCACAAATAATGCAACTGGCCTGATCGGAGAAGAGCTTCGGAGAACCCGTACAGCCCATCGCCGCTGATAAATGCCGCAGCACGGGCACGCCAAGTGGGGCCATATGTGGAGGAAGAGACTATCCGAAACGATATCGCGAGGAAGCCTAGCGTATCAAGGAAAACAGCTAAAAAACTCGGTGCAGTGCTATACCCGCGCACGGAAGTCAGAATACATGTTTGTGTTTGTGGTGCATGTTCTGGATGGTGTTACGTTCAGTGAGATGCATTTACAAGTACTAGCCGAAAGAAGAAGCCCGTACCGCTATGAAATCCGAGCACGAAAAAGACGGATAAGCCTAAGATGGCCACCCATAACAGTCCAAAGAATAGGCCAACATATCTTTCATTGGCGTAAACCGCTCTAATGCGAAGAAAGAAGAGAAGGGATGTCGATGCCAATGAAAGCATAAAGAAAAGTCCTTGCACAATGTTCAGGCGATGACAAGATGTGACTGCGATAACTGCAGCAGCATGGATGAGAGAGTGCCACACGCATCGGTGTAATAGCACTCACCAGAAGGAATGAAAGATGCAAGGCAGACTCCAAGAGTCCCGAACCTCGAATTAAAATGAGCGACTGAAATTGCAGATGAAAAGAAGAAAAACTTACCGGGAAAGAAAGTAAGCAACCTTTGGAAAGGGTCTACTTCTGCACAGGATTTTGTATTCATCCGGCATAGAGAGCATAACGTCCCATACATATGCCTAGAAGAATAGGTGGTCAGCATGATCAATTTCAACCTGCACGAGCCGAAATCAACTTGCGGCGAGGGCGGCAACATTGGCGTAGCAAAGTGCCTGGTGTTGCGCCGCAAGCATGGGTGAAAGTGTTGAGGTTGAGGTTAGGTCATTATAGGAGTTTGGGGTTGTATTGCTGTTGGCCATGGTGTTGCTTGGGAGGGCTCAGAGAGGCACACGAATAAGAAAGCGACTGACGAGAAATGCAAGAACAGTTCTTGCTATTTTGAACGATCCAAGAGACAGTACTAAGCCATGGCGGTGCATGGTTTTTGTTGATATAATCCCGAGCGAAATGATGAAGCAGTGGGGACACACTGCTGGTGACACACCGCGCGGCACAAACAAAGGCGGCGTTACCGATATCGAGATGTCCCAGAAAGTCGATATATATATCATACCATCCCTTTACAAGGGTGCAAAGAGCAGATGTACAACTTAAGAGACGGATTGCCTTCAGATCAACTTTGCGCTTCTTCTTGATGGAGGCTGTGGTCACTTGTAATTTCAGAGATGTGTCCATAGCTAGCCAGCAATGTCACTATGTCTGCCGAGTTCTCCGAGTGGGTGGGTCCACTCAAGGTCTACGGCAAGTCCACTGTGACGGAGCGTGCGAGGAGCGTGTATTGAGAGAAGGCCTATCTCAAGATTTATACTGGGAGAGTATCCGATGGCCGTGGGCCTGTCAACATATCGCAGAGGGGTTTTGGGAGATACAGATTTGAAAACTATGGAAACTGTCGAGGACAAGGCGGAACATAGCTATGGCACGTGCGGGCCGGCAATCGCTTAAAGTCTCCTGTGTATGTAATGTTTGCCTAAAGGGGCCTTGTTTAATTTTCCTACCTTCACAATTGTCTTCAAGTCTCCGTCACAATGTCCCTAAACTCTTGTTTTCTAGGTCTTATGCTGTGCTCTCGATGTGAGGGAAATGTGGAAGCGCTTTCTGAACCGGGCCAACTCCAATTTTGGCAAGAATCCTCCAATGCCAGTGGTACTGGCAGCGTCGACACGGTCATCTGCGCCACAAACCTATCGTGCTATTGTTGTTTAGTAGCGAATCTTTTATTCTGCGTGTCATCAGAGAGCCCTCCGAGGATGATCGTGTATGGGCAACACACTGCTCGATACAGCAATAGGGGATATCTCGGTTCTCACCTCATACGCCGGCATTTCAGTTCACACGCCGTTCCATTTGATCGCAGGGCATAATACTAGAGCGTGTCCCATGCAATATTTTATCAAATGCCTAAACTCCAATATCTTCCAATAACACTCCATAAAGGCCAAACAGTGATTCTGTATTGTAAAAAAGACTTACATGCACCAACGTTGCAACGAAATCGCGACAAGGAACATTACAATTTCCCGCCGCCGAAATAGTATTGGAGTGTTTTTTGTTTGTTTTAGTGCAAGACCCTAATTGCGCTTGCCGATTCCCAAGCGGACACGCTGTCCTCGGAGCACTCACACGACCCTTGAATGTCCCAGAGTTCATTCTGACGGCGGCGGCGATATGAAAGCAAGAAACCCAAGACACTGGCTTTGCCATTTCTTCTCACATGATGGCGCGTGTTTTCCCCTGCAAATACTGATAGATTCCTGTTAGATGTCTGATATCAGCGGATTGAGCCACTCCAGGGTGGTAGCTTAGGGGTAGTTATGCTAAATCTTAACTTGGAAGCTAGGAACATCCTCAAATCTCAAGTTGATGTGTATGTATTGGTTGCAAGACAAGACTGACACTACGGACATGTAGGTGACCGGCGACCAGTCACAGGAAAGTTATCCGACCAGTCGATTTACTGTGATGCCTGACAGCCTGACACCCAACAGGCGATTGGTCAGATAGCTGGTCATGATAGGTCGCCGCATGACTGGTCAGCTACTTGCCCGCGGTATGAGCTCACAGTAACACTCGATATACAGCCATGCGGATCCGGTCATGAGGATGCCTTCTAATTTACATAACGGTATGGGTGGCGCCAATGCGTACATTCAATTTTCAATATCCTTTCAATCCAGCCGCATCTTCCATATTTTACCCAGTAAACACTTGTACATGGGCCGCCTTTATCTCTGCATGGTTTTACCCTTCAAAATCGGGCAAAGTTTATCTGTCGCGGTCGGACTATGCCATAAGCTTTTTGGAAAATAGTGACACTGACAACCTCGACCCTCGGGGGGTCAAAACTTCCGGAGGCGCTAAGCCTTTCGCCCCGGAGCACCCGCCATCGTTTAACTTTTCGTTCGAATACATTATTTGCTCAAATCCATCACAACTGAAATGGAATTATTCAGACTGCTCTGGTTCAAGGCGAACATCCGGTGGCAATGCCTCGGGATCATTTAGATCTTCGAACTGCAAATTTTGGCTGTGCGCCGAGGTCGCGGTTGTTGACTGGAACTGTCACCCGGTCCCCTGCCCATTCACCTCTCTATAATGGCCCAACCTCCAGACCACGCCAATGCCGAGCCACAAATCAGCAATGGAGATGTATCATTGCACTCTCTTACTGCTCCAGTTTCTCTCTCCAACATCCCGGGACTTGATGAGCCCCCTCGGGCGCCGCCGCCCGCGTCAACAATGCAGAACATGCCCAACCACCCGCCTTCAATGAATATCGGAACGAGCAGCTACGTCGATGGAACGGAAGAAGTGAAAAATGTATGGAGGTCGGATTTGGTACCGAATGCTGTGGTGGTGAGCTGTCAATAATGACGGGTTTTTAACCTAGCTGACATCTGGAACCAGCCTACCTCAGGGGGTAGCTCATTTAATTTCGACCTCCAACCTGTACGTCCTCTGTTATCATATATTACTCCACCACGTTGACCAAGACGCGGTGTAGAATCCAAAACAGGAGAGCATGGCATCCCCTGTGGACCCCTCGCTGCGTAGTGATATGACATCGCAAGCGCCCCCAGGCGTCCTTTCACCCCAGGCAGGTTACTTCATCAGCATATCAACTGTTTCATTTCGCTCATTAACTCCAATCCAGCAAATACAAGACGCTCTTAGGCATGTTAATGCGGAGGGCGAAAGGCTTAAGGCGATGCTGAATGTGAGCCATCCGTCACGACACCACTAGTTCGCTGAACAAATATCAGTCTAATAGGCATATTATCCTCACGTGAGCCGCTCGGCCAGTGCTCCCAACGCCCATGGTCAGTCTCCAAGATATCGTTGCTCAGAGTTATCCCTTACTTTGAAACAGGGACGAAGCGCGCCCGTGCCTCATCTTCATCGGAGATATCGCGGGAGGGAAAACGTCGGTGCCGTCACAGACGTACCATCACCGGCACCACCGTCGAGGACACCGTGCGCCGCGCGCGGTTACGACGAGCAGCCAGGAAGTATCGTCCCCAGCAACCCGACGCTCCGAAACCCAACTCTGGAAGCACATCCGCACCGCCCCCATATATCCCTCCTATGCAACCACACGTATGTATCGCAAACCATCAACCTGTTATCCGTTCACCAAATTTACGACTTCACTTGTAGTTTAATCACATTGCGTCTCGGACGCCCGATTCTGCCATCGAGCCCTCCCTGCGCCCCACATTCTCCTGGGCGCCCCTACCGGAACCCGGCTTTCCCCATTCTCAGCCGCCAGAGGACAATGCGGGACCGATGCCCAAATACGGCCACAGCCTGCGTCACCTGCTTTCGCAGCCACCCCCACAGGCAGAACACAGCTTCCACGTCAGCTCTCCCGGCCAATTCCATTCCCATTCCATCTCGAACCAGGGTAACCTCAGCAGTAGCTCCACGCCGCAGCCGCTTCTGCCCGACCCGGGTCCTGCTCCCCCATCCCCGGGGACAACAGTGTACGAGGGCCAAAATACCAAGCGCGGAAAGCTGCCTAAAGCCACAACCGACCATCTGAAGCAGTGGCTGCATCGGCATTCGGACCATCCATACCCGAGCGTGGACGAGAAGAAGCAGCTGTGCGTGGCGACGGGGCTAAGTTTGAGCCAGGTGTCGAACTGGATGATCAATGTACGTTTTGTGTCTGTTCCGTTGTCTGTTTTGATTCGGTTGCTTACTGGTACATATCAGGCTCGCCGTCGCATTCTCGCGCCTGCCCGGACGTCGGCGCCCCCGGTCACGATGGGCAACTTCCCGGCCCCTGTCCATCCCATGTACGGACAGGGACCTCCAGGGCAGGGGCCTCTTGGCTGAAGATAGCGGGAGTCGCATCGCCCCCATTTATTCTGTCTTTAGTTGTGCCTTGTTCCACCCCTCTGCAAATGGCGAGAAAGTTAACTTCATTCAACAATCTCATGTAGAGTATACCTGTTCTTGTCATTATCCCTTTTCTCGACTGTCCCCGTCAGACGCACACATAATAGCCCTCATTTTGTTGTAGCTTCTGCGACTTCGTCTTGGAGGGGATGGGTGCAGCTGCAGGTCAGTGTTTCCCAGCACGTGTTCCAGCATGGGGGTCTCAACTGCCTGCCAGTGACCTCAGTACTACGTAGTAGTACTTTCACTCGACGTTACGCGTACGATTAACTCCTAAGCTTAAGCTTACAACCATATCCTTATCATCTCAAAAAAAGTATTAAATCCCCCTGCCTTCTGACACGTCGTCTGAGGACTTCCGACTGTTGTGAGCCTTTCTTTGAAGACCATGCATTGCCACTTCGATGTGCTCACTAGTGAACTTGACAATGTTCAGGGGAGATAATCGCATTACCGGGGCATAAGGCTCTTGGAGACGGGTCGTCCACCAGCCAACCGGAAGACCTGTTCAAACTCAGGTCCCTCTCTGCGAATTCATTAATATTGCGATTATTACTGCTTGCGGCGTAGTGGGTGCCCAGCTGATCATCATCCGATTACTTGACCGCCATCCTCACTATCAGACTCTGCAACCATCGATTCATCACCATCTACCCTCCATCCAATCAACATCATGCCGTTAGATCTGCTGCTAGAGGTGCTCTCTTATATCATGCACGGCAGCGCATCCCGTCGTGCGACTCACCAAAATCGCGAGCTCACTGTGCTGTCGCGTGTCTGCCAGCACTGGCGCATCATCGCATTATCCAGCCCAGTGCTTTGGTCGCACTTTCTGGTCACTCTCCAAGGAGCACCCGGCGACAATGGTCCATGCATGGCGCCAGAGCTAGAACGCGCACATACCTGGATATCGCGCTCGAGAAATGCTCCTCTAGCTATGGCCCTTGGAAGCACCCCCTCCCCAGGCTTGTTGGACAACGAATCGGTCGAAGGGATATTGCAACTACTATTCTCCCACTGCCAACGATGCTATCATCTCTCGATACACTACAGCCAAATCCTTGGCGCGCTCCCAGAATACGGAGCTAACTATCCTCTGTTTGGATCGTTGTACTTACTTGAGCCATACTCGCGTTAGTCATTTTACGACAGTCTCGGCGGCGACGGCAAGACTGCGATGTTCAATGCGTTTTCGACGGTCCCACGACTTCGCCGTGACTTTCGAGCACATCATTCCTTTCCATATCAAGCTTCAGTGGCTTCAGCTCACCCGTTGCCAGGTGGCAGAATATTCCGACATTGGGGAATCGCACTGGATACCAGATACGTGCATTTCTGACTCAGGGCACCGCAAGTGCGTACGTATCGCCGTTCAGCACGTGCAATTACATTGCGGTGAAAACAGCGAACTTTTCAGAACTGCTCTGCTCTCGGAGCTCCGTGAATTTGTCCCTAAATCTGTGCGAGCGAGTGATGACCAGAATGTGAAATGTCTGAATGGCGAGCTGTCCCTTCTTTGTGAGACTCCGAAGATGGGGTTGCTCGATATTTACTCAGATGTGCGGAGGAATCACAAGCAATGGATTTAGGGTATATTCCTGTCGGTCTTTTTGCATCTGACTTGTATATCTATCCAGCTCCTTCAACTCCCCAGAGCCTTCTTCAAGCACCAGCGATATACTATATCATGTACTGCTCCTCGTTGCCACTGTTGTTGTTATGTAGCAAGTCATGGATCATCCAGAAGGCTTTCACGGGGAATATTCTGAGCGAAATGGCGAGCCGGCGGAGGCTGAGGCTATGAGGGCAGCCCATAGGATCCAAAATTCAGGGCAGTCACTTTGTATTCCTCTACCCGCATAGGGAATGTTCCCCGCGGAGGCTAGAGGTCGAATTGGCAGGAAAAGAAGGTACTGGTACATTTGCCATATTACATCAATACATGGCTATTCTACAGTGACAGGCCGGTATTTTTACCGTTTTGATGACATTCCTTCGAAAACGGAGCTCATCACGATTACTTCGAGACCAGCCTCTCGAGATGGGCCTCTATCGAGTTGGAAGGCATGTCCAGCGCCTCAATAGGTTTACCAGTCTCGATTAGATATTTGTCGATAGCCATCTGTGACGGTAAAGCTTGCTCTTTCTGAGAGACAGTGCCGCAGATAGGTTTGTGCGTCTTCCACTGGGAATTCTGGCACGCTGCACTGCAATAAAAGGCCTGTTGCCATGAATGAGCGCCCTTGCGTGGAATCTAGCAAGCAATAGACTGACCATCTTGCATTTGCAGCAGCGCAACTTTTCGTTTACCTCATCTCTGTTAACACATCCTGCGCCCTCACATGTACGGTACATGGCACCATTAGAGGCTCCAATTTTGGCTGCCCGCTCGACCTTGAAGATCTCCACCGGCTCGGAGATATTGTTGAGAGAGAGATACTTGTCGACGGCTGCGTTCCAGCGCTTCTGAGCCTCCAGACAAGCAATCTTGCTGTACGAACGCCCTTGCGGTCTGGGAGGGTATTTGTATTAGTTCCGATCTCATTGATGCGCATGGCGAAAATGCCCTCACCTGGGTAGAAATTGCACTTCTTTCATGGCATGTGCATACGCTGGCTCAATGAGCCCCCGTGACAACAAATCCATTCCGATTCGTCACAAGAAGAACAAGGCATGTTCCTCGCTAAGAGCCCCATTGTCCAGAAACTCCCTTGGTAAAGATATATAATGCGCATCTACAATCTCCTGGGTAACACCCCGCCCGCCGTCCACCTTGATGGCGGGGTCCGGAAACCTGACGACCTGCGGTCTGATGTAGCGGCTCTCATCGTCCCACTTTTCAAAAACGAAGATGTTTCGCCGACTACAGCATTTGCCGTACGACTTCTTGGACCCGCAGGTGCAGTAGAATTCGTGAGGGTAAGGTTGGTCCGTGGCATGACAATCTGCGAGCAATTTTCCTGACCAGCAAGGACAGGGCTGAGGGGGGCGCGATTTTGGTGTTTTTTCCAACTTTCGAAAGCGCTTTTTGTCGCTTGCCAATGTCAGCAAGTCGACAGCAGGGCGCAACGAGGACCCCGGGACAACTGCATGAGCACCGTGCTGCAGCAATAGTCCAATGATCTCCCAATCCCTGACATGGCACGCCATATGTAGGGCGCTCAACCCAGTGGTCGGGGTGATATTCACATCGACTAGCTGCTCGATGAGAGTGCGTGCGATAAATCTGAGCCTTGAGATCCAAAGAGGTGAACACATTTCTGGGTGCTCATTGTACACCATGAGACACCTCATCGCCGCTAGGAGAGGAGTATGTCCTTCCGAGTCCTTCAGGTCCATGTCTGTACCTAAGCGGATCATCTCGCATAGGTGCAGAGGGTCTGCAGTTATAGCAGAGATGTGTATTTGGCCCATCTCTGGCGTTTTCACCCCGTTTAAGTAGGGGCTCTCTGGAAGCTGCAAACCGGCCACGGTATCCGGTCCTCGATGAACGCTGAGATCGACGATTTTCCATCTCTCAGCCCGGAATTCCTCAGTGAATACCATCGACTTGCAGTCGGCCATCATCGGATCTGCCATCATCCGACGTAGAAACTCGGCAGGAAGATGAGGAGTGGGCTTAGTAGGTTTAGGCATGTCAGATTTGTCCGTTTCTTCCTGATAAGTGGGTGGAATAATCTGAAGATGAGCGCAGGTGCGTATATCGGAGGCCGCGTTGAAACGATGCTGTCGTGGGTAAGTTCTCGATATAATTCAAACTCCGCCAAATTTGAATTTGCTCGGACTTTCCGCAAATTTGAAGTTCCTTCTATGCGCTCTCTCCCAGGCCTTGTACCTCGCCCAGCTCTCGGCATTACACGTTTCAAGAAGTTGCAGCCTCAGTGGACCCAGACCATCCCGAGACCATGTATGGCTCTTGGGAAGTTTCCACGCAATCTTACCCTGCGCACCCGGAAATCGCCGTCCTTCAAGGCAGAGGAGTTCGTTGACCTTATTCACCAGCACCCGCTAAATAACTTGAAGCCACTGAGCATCACAACACACCCAGCGCCTAGAAAGCGAGGGAAGACGCGAATACATAAATCCTATAGCGTGTCATTCACTAGTAAGGTGGAGAAGAAAATAGGCAGTAAGGCTGAGTTCTATCGGCACATGACCTGGGATCCCATGCTCAACTTCTCGTTCGCCGGAGGAACGGATATTGTAGAGGGGAAAGTCCTGGAAAGTCCCTGCACGACACGAAACTTCCAATCTTAGTCACAGCGATCGGTTTCCCTGTTCTTATAACTTCAATTCAATTTGAATTGGCATGAATAATACCGCTAATGAAGAAAGTGTTCACATTTCTATCGGATTTCAGATCCTCATACAGGAATCGGACCATCAAGCCGTATTTGGTGCCTGTTGGAATACCCTGCGTTACTACTGGTACAATTGCAACGATATCAATAACTCGGAGCAATCGAGGTTACTTCTGACTCCATCTGATTAGTGATTCTCGGGTCTCTCCTTCATTTCCTCCGTGGGGAACGAGGCGAACATAACTTGGAGCTTGTCAATGGGTACAGCAAGGAAACCAACAAGCGTCTTATATGGAGGCTAATTCAGTGCGATGGGTGGGCTTTGCACACGAGATACAATGTAAGGGCGAGCAGTAAAAGTGCAGGGAATGTGCATGCATACCTAGTAGGTACATATTTCTTCCTCCGACTGAAGCGCGCCGCTTTCGCCTTGCTCATCTCCACGCCCAGCTTCTCCTCTAACGGGGGCAGGTATTCTGATTCTCTCTTCGCTGTCATTGTGCGGCTTTAAATGTGCCATCGCCTTCGTCACTGTCTTCCCGAACTCCTCGTTCTCCGGGGAGAGCGACTCGAGGTGACTGAGCAGTCCCTTCGCCTCCTGGTGCTGCGCCCTATCCTTGTCCGCGGAAATTTGCTTATCCCTGCCATTATGATGTCCGCATCAGGCTGGGTGGCATCCTAAGCAGGTTCGAAAGCTGGAGACAGGAGAGTTCGGGATAAATAACTGCTTCGTCCAAGCTTTGTAGTGGCTAAATCAGTTGGTAGAGATAATATTCGTACCGTATCTGGAGTACGGCTACATATCAGTGTAAGGGGAATACATAGAATACAAATGTCATCCAAAGTCGCGCGAAAGGTCGGTCATGATAACATGAAGGAGCTCTCGAGAAATACCTCAAAGTTCAAAGGTCGTCTTGTGCCAGTCCACGAGCGCCTGGGTGACCTCCCCCTTCTTATCCTGCCCCGTGAAGCCAAATATCGGCTCGAGGTGGATCCCACCCTTCTGGTCGATAAATCTCACATCGCTGTGATACCTCTCGAACGTTTCCTTGAGCTCGACGCAGTCCTGGTGGAGTCCCTCATCTCCACCGACAGTAATCAGGATGTGCTTCACCAGCTTTTCGACACCGCTGAACCAGTCAGCCGGCACAGCATTAAACTCGATGAAGTTCCGATGCTCCTGGGGGATGGTGTGCAAGACGAGGCGGCCCCATTCACGGTAAGTCGCGAGGGGGATAACATCCTTGGCTGCGTTTAACTCGACGCTGCCACCGTGGCCACTAGGGTTTACCCATGGTGACATCAGGTATGTGCCGCGGATGGGCGGCATGGTACCATCGATGATAGGGCGGAGAGGTGATGGAGGGAAGTCCGGGTCCGGGAAGTCGTGAAGCGCATGGGAGAACAGCTGCAATATCAGGTTTCCACCTGCGGAGTCGCCAATCAGCTGTAGGTTCTCGGGGCGTACTCCAGACTTGAACAAGTGGGCGATGGCCAGATTTGCTTGAAGCAGTTGGGTAGGGAAAGGGCGTTCTGTAACGGTCGCTGGCACAGGGTGAGTTAAATTCATAAGGTGGATTTCCGATATAGGCAGGACTCACAGAAGTCAAGCATGACTATGCCAAAGCCGAGTTGGCCTCCTCCCGCTTTCAGTGAAATATGACGCAACAGTTCAGGCGTGCCATCGACATAAGGTATAAGATACCCGCCACCTGAATTGACTTAAGAAACGAACGCGATAACAAGGCAGACCATTCTCACCGTGCAGGTACAGAACCACACGATCCACGCGTTTTTCATCCATCCACAGGAGCGTCGCATCTTCGCCAATGTCTTCCACGACAATGTTTACCTTGTTGCTTTTCCCCCAAGCAATGAATTTGTCTCCGTTAGGTTTGTCGAGCCATTGTATTTGCGTCGCGTTGAACGAGCCCGTGAGATAATGAGGCACAAAGTCGCGCGCAATGCGCGAGATCGACTTTCCCGCGTTTACTTTGTTCCAACGGGCAAATGTGATTTGATACAGGAGTGAGACAGCTGAGAATTCAAGTTGAGAGCATTCTCTCAGGGTATAATAGAGAACGCATTTGCTCACGGGCTTTCAAGATAGCCAAAACAGCCCATATTTTTTCAGCGAGAGTCACACGAGCGTATAGTGTCTTTTTGTTGGCCATGGTGGTGGGAGGGAGAAAGACAGGGACGGCGCATGTTAAGACATGCTCAGCTGTTCTGTGTTCGTCACTTGGTCCTCACCAAAAGAATCCTTGACATGACCACGACTTGACGTCAAAATTCGGACTTGAGAGGGTACCATGCGGAACTATTCCCTATCTTTGTCCGGATTTTTGCTTATTTGAGTGCCAACATTGGGCTTATCTCTGTTCAAAGTTCGCGTCTTTACGTCGAAATCCATTGTTCGAAAGTCACACTCTTCATCACAACGAACCGCCTATCTCTAATTTCCACGGCGCACAATCTATCCCCCGCAGAGGTTAAACATGATTCTTCTCTTACAAAAACTAAACCAGACGATATTAATGTGTACCGCCTACTAGTGCATGCGGGTTGCCACCCTTTGGGGTTTGGATAGCTCAAGAGTTAGCAGGGTAAGAAGTCGCTGGAACTCAGTACGTCTACATATATTACTTCAATCTTTGTTTATTCTACAGTTGCATACATAATACAGGCAACGCACCGATTCATGTATATTTACGGCTAGTGTGACTGGAATTAATCACGATTACTTTGGGGCCAGCCTCTCGAGATGGGTCGCTATCGAGGTGGACGGCATGTACAGTGCCTCAATAGGCCTACCGGTCTCGATTAGATACTTGTCAATAGCTATCTGCGATGGTAAAGCCTGCTCTTTCTGGGAGACAGTGCCGCAGATAGGTTTGTGCGTCTTCCACTGCGAATGCTGGCACGATGCACTGCAATAAAAGGCCTGTGGCTACGGATGAGCGACCCGCCGCGTGATTCAGCAAGCAGCAGACTGACCATCTTGCATTTGCAGCAGCGCAACTTCTCGTTTGCCTCGTCTCTGTTAACGCACCCTGCGCCCTCGCATGTGTGGTACATGGCGCCATTAGAGGCCCCAATTTTGGCTGCCACCTCGATCTTGAATATCGCCTCTGGTTTGGACACATTATTGAGCGATATGTACTTGTCGACGGCTGCGTTCCAGCGCCTCTGCGCCTCCAGGCAAGCAATCTTGCTGTACGAGCGCCCTTGCGGTCTGGGAGGGTGTCCAAAGGGCGGTTGCGTCAGTTCTGCTCCCACTGATGCGCAGGTGCGCAGGGTGAAAATGCCCCCACCTGGGTAGGAATTGCACTTCCTTCATGGCAAACCCATACGCCGGCTCAATGAGCCCGCGCGACAGCAAATTGACCCCGATTCGCTGCAAGAAGAACAAGGCGTGCTCCTCGCTAAGTTTTTCGTCGTCCAGAAACTCCCTGGGCAGCGAGATATAATGCGCATCCACGATCTCCTGGGTGGTGCGCCGCCCGCCGTCCACCTTGATGGCGGGGTCCACGAACCGCATGACCTGCGGTCTGATGTAGCGGCGCTCGTCATCCCACTTTTCGAACACGAAGATGTTCCGCTGGCTGCAGCATTTGCCATACGACTTCTTGGACCCGCAGGTGCAGTAGAATTCGTGCGGGTATGGTTGGTCCATGGCGTGGCAATCTGCGAGCAATTTTCCCGACCAACAAGGACACGGCTGGGGGGCGCACGGTTTTCGCGATTTTTCCAGCTTCCGAAAGCGCTTTTTGTCGCTTGGCAATGCCAGAAAGTCGACAGCAGGGCGCGCCGTGGACCCGGGGACAACCGCATGCGCGCCGTGCTGCAGCAACAGCTCAATGATCTCCCATTCCCGGGCATGGCACGCCATGTGCAGCGCACTCAAGCCGGCGGTCGTGCCGGCGGTCGGCGTGCTATTCACATCGACCAGCTGCTCAATGAGGGTACGCGCGATGTATCTGAGCCGCCGGATCCACAGGGACGAGCACAGTTCCGGGTGCGCCTTGTACGCAATAAGGCACTTCATCGCCGTCAGGAGCGGGGTGTTTCCCTCCGAATCCTTCAGATCCATGTCTGCGCCTAGGCGAATCATCTCGCACAGGTGCAGAGGGTCTGCAGCTATAGCAGACATGTGTATTTGACCCATCTTTGGCGTTTGCACCCCGTTCGAAGTCGAGATCTCGAGGAGCTTCAGCCCGGCGAGGGTGTCCGGCCCCCGCGCAACGCTGAGATCGACGATTTTCTGACGTTCAATCTGGAACTGCGCGGAGTACACCATCGACTCGGAATCAGATTCATTGGCCATCATCGGATCAGCCAGCATTCGACGCAGAAATTCGGCAGGAAGGTGAGGGGTGGGCTTAGGTTTGGCAGGCATTTTAGATTTCCCGAAGATTCCCCCCTTTCTTCCTGGTAAGTGGGTGGAATAATCTGACGATGAGCGCAGTCCGCAGGGTGCGTAGGGGTGCGTACGCGGGTTTGACACGATGTGCTGATGATGTGTCGCGGGCGTCTTGTCGATCAGCCAATTCAAACTCCGCTAAATTCCACTCATTTACTCGAACTTTCCTCACACAGTATTTTCCTTCTGCGCGCTCCCTCCTTGCACCTACCCACTTGAGCTCTTAGCACCACTTTAGCTCCTATTACTTCATTCCAACTTGAATCAGCGTGAATCATCCCGGCGATTCAGAAAGTGTTTGATTGCTATTCGTAATCTGGATCCTGGACTACTCGACCATACCATGCGGATCTGGGTCTCAATGGTCTCATACTGGCGGGAATCGGACCATCAAAATACATTTGGTGCTGGTTGGAATACACTGCATTACTACTGGTACAATCACAACGATAACAATAGCTTGGAGTCATCAAGATCCCTTCTGGCTACTTCTGATTAGTGATTCTCGGCTCTCTCCTTCATCTCCTCCGTGGGGAACGAGGCAAACATGTCCTTGAGCTTGTCGATGGGCGCCTCGAGGAACGCAACGAGCGTCTCGTACGGAGGCTGGTTCGGCGCCCACGGGTGGGTTCTGTGCGTGAATAGAACGTAAGCGCATGCAGCGAAAATTGTGCAGAATGCATACCTAGTAGGCACAAACTTCTTCGTCCGACTGAAGCGCGCCGCCTCCGCCTTGCTCCTCTCCGCGCCCAGCTTCTCCTCGAGCGGGGGCAGGTCGTTCTGCTCCTCGCTGTCATTGTGTGGCTTCAGGTGCGCCATCACCTTTGCCACCGTCTCCCCGAACTCCGCGTGCTCCGCGGAGAGCGACTCGAGATGGCTGAGCAGCGCCTTCACGACCTGGTGCTGCGCCCTGTCCTCGTCCGCGAGCGCCTTGCCCGTGGCGCCCAGGAGCTCCTCCATCAGGGGGTACACGACGATCTCCTCGCCGACCGCGTGCCGTGCGACCTCCCACGTCAGCTGCCGCGCCCACCGCGCGCGCTCGTCCGCGTTCGGGGCGCTGTTGTAGTTCGCGTGGTACTCGTACATCTCCTCGTGGTCCTCCTTAATGGCTTCCGTCAGGGTTTTCGCCATTCTGAGAGGGGTTGTGCTGGATGCGAAGCGGGAGAGGGGTGTTAACGTTATGGGGACGGGGCGGGGGATGCGAGATAGTACTAGTGGGCGGAGGGAGCGGGCGTACATGCCAGGCAATTTGGGATGCGCTGTGTTATAAAGAACTGAACGCAAGGTCGCAGGGAAGGCCCATCGAGGTGACGTTGCTGTTGACGCACTCGCGTTAGTCATTGGCCTGTCACGGAATGCGCATTTGAACAGGATCGTGACTATGACGTCACTTGTATGGTTCCGTGCAAATATTTCCGAATAAGGAGCGAAACGCCTAAAGTCTTGCCGAGGTCGCCGAAATCTTCAGCGCAACACAAGAGAACACAAGGGGTACACAGGCGACAATAGATCCCGAAATGTGGGGTAGGGGAGGGGGAGTCCTCAAGACCTTAATCCGAAATCCGACCTCCAAAATTATTCATCTCAGTCATATTTGTAGATACTTTTGAGCCAAATTAGGATATCTTCGCTGTAAATGTGTGGTGTCCAGTCTGTTTGAGCCTGTTTGAGCTACCACAACAGGATGGTCTGCCCGCCTCTCGCGCAACATATGTAGCCTTCGAGCATGTGGCAAAAAGCTTAAACAGCAATTTTGGTGGTGATACAACATTCTCCTCGCAGATATGCCCAACCCACATCTATTGTGTTCTTCTCTGTTACTTTCATGTGGGGGTTATGCAGTAAATGTATTTTAACTTCGAGTCTGCGATGCCAGCGGGCGAAAGTTTTTAAGAGGCATGAGGCGTGGGAATTTACTCCTGTATACAGTAGGCAACAGGGGTCTCTCGCCTAATCCGAAAATACAACCCGTGTAGGGTATTGTTTTCTTGTCCACAGACCACCCATTGGCGCAACAGGCCAATACTATGCAGAGCCTGACCGAACTCCCAGCCTCTCTGTTTGCCCGACGATGGTGTGAAAATCCAGCGCCTCATGCGGCTGCAGGATATTCAGGTCCCGTGGCAAATTCGGATAGAACTCGGCGCTTGGCGTGCTTTTTGCGTTGCTGGATGTCGCTTCTGGTACCTGCCGCGCCAATGTTTCTAAGAAACTCGCCCCTGCCCATGTCGTTCAAGGTCAGCTGAGCGTGCTACACTACTGACTGACCTGGCTAAACTATTCTTACGCAACATCTATCACAGTAGCACATAACTACACTTGAAGCTCGTGGCGATCCTTTGGCAGTCCAAGTCTGACACTAGTACTCCACGTGGTGCACTCTTATTTTGGGCGTCTGGCTACGGTCATCTCTGCGGGCTACAAACCACAGTTCTAGGCGAACAAAATAGCCTTGCTCGAACCTGCCAACCTACGCACCCAAAACGCATATCTTCACACACCCCTAGGCCTTCGCCGAATAAGAATCGACTTTTCGAGCCGAGGAAAACGCGCTTTGAACTTGTCATCATGAATGTCATGTGGATTGACAGGCGAGGGCAGCGTCATTGCACAAGTTACCTCCTGCCGATGGCTATGCTTTCACCGGGACCAATCTCGGGCTTTCACTGGCTAATTTCCTCAGGACGTACGAGGAGGAAACGGACTATCTAAAAAAAGGCACCCCACGGCGCACGCTCATTCGGAGCAACGAGGTACACCGGCTTTTATCCGATTTTGAATTTGCGTATATAAACTGTTTACCAGATGTCTGCAATCCTCACCAAGCTTCCAGTCTTCAAGTCGATTCTCAAGGGTCAAAAACAGCCTCACAACACCGGTCATATCGCAGTACGGATACCAGGTAAGATTTTAAAATTTGGCTTTTGCGACTGAGCTGACAGTGTTGTGTGCAGAATGTTCCCCGCTACTGCACTTCTCGCCTTCTCTTTCCTCGCCGTCGTGTGTGCCCAACAAGTCGGCACCCAGCTCGCTGAGACCCACCCGTCTCTTTCATTCCAAACGTGTACGGCCGCCGGATCCTGCACAACAAATGCGGGCCAGGTCACAATGGACGCGAACTGGCGGTGGCTGCACACCACCACGTAAGTATCCACATTGGCCAGCCATTTCTGCGTTGCATCGGCTGATTTGACCGACAGTGGCTACACTAATTGCTACACCGGCAATGCATGGGACAAGACCTTGTGCCCGGATGGCGCGACTTGCGCAGCCAACTGTGCGCTCGACGGTGCTGATTACAGCGGCACATACGGTGTGACCACCAGCGGCGCATCGCTCAAGCTCGACTTCGTCACCACCAGCACGCAGACCAACGTCGGCTCGCGGCTGTACCTCATGTCCAGCGCCACCGAGTACGAGCTCTTCAAGCCGCTCAACCAGGAGTTCACCTTCGATGTCGACGTCTCCGCCCTTCCCTGCGGCCTCAACGGCGCTGTGTACTTTTCCGAGATGTCCGCGGACGGCGGCCTCGCAGCGTACCCCACCAACAAGGCGGGTGCCAAGTACGGCACAGGCTACTGCGACTCGCAGTGCCCGCGTGATCTCAAGTTCATCAACGGTGTGGTGCGCATCCCGTCCTCTAGCCGTCCATGCGCTCTATCTCACCCCCTTTGCAGGGAAATGTCGTTGGCTGGAACGCAACCTCTGCCAACTCCGGCACAGGAAACTTCGGCTCCTGCTGCAACGAGATGGACATCTGGGAGGCGAACTCGGTTTCTGCGGCGTTCACACCGCACCCTTGCACTGTCGTTGGCCAGACCGAGTGCACGGGCACCGCGTGCGGCACGACCAGCAGGTACGGCAGCGCGTGCGACCCCGACGGCTGCGACTTCAACTCCTACCGCCAGGGCAACACCGGCTTCTACGGCCCCGGAAAGACCGTCGACACCACGAAGCCGTTCACCATCGTTACCCAGTTCCACACCAGCGACAACACCTCGACCGGCACACTCACCGAGATCAAGCGCCTCTACGTGCAGAACGGCGTCGTCATCCAGAACAGCCAGTCCACCGTCGCGGGCGTCACCGGCAACTCCATCACCGCCGCGTACTGCGACGCGCAGAAGACGGCCTTCGGCGACACGAACGACTTTGACACCAAGGGCGGGCTGGCCGGGATGGGCAAGTCGCTCGCGCGCGGCGTGGTGCTGGTGCTTAGCGTGTGGGACGACTACGCCGTGAACATGCTCTGGCTCGACAGCGACTACCCCACGACCGCGAGCCCGTCCGCGCCCGGTGTGGCCCGCGGCACATGTGCCACCACCTCTGGCGCCCCCGCGGACGTGGAGAAGAACAGCGCGAGCGCGTCGGTCACGTACTCGAACATCAAAGTCGGGCCGATCGGCTCCACTTACTCTGGCACCGGCGGGTCGTCGTCGGTCGGCTCCGGCACTACCACCCCCGCGACATCCAAGACCTCCACCTCCTCCGCCCCCAGCGCCACCCAGACCAAGTATGGGCAATGGTAAGTCTGGCAACCGTTTTTCTTGATAGCTCACTAACTCGTTTTTTTTCAGTGGCGGTACGGGCTACTCTGGCCCCACCACGTGCGCCGCGGGCAGCACCTGCAAATCTTCAAGCGCCTACTACAGCCAGTGCCTCTAAATGCCGGTTTACTTACGGGTAGTGCATGAATGTGCTCGAAAATAATGGTCTTTCCTATATATATATATATTTCCCTTGGTATCTCGCGTTGTATATTTGTTATTACCCGGTTCTCTATTGGTTCTCAATTTACTTTTTATGCATCAAATGCTTCGAAGCGCTCGAATCAGCGGAGTTCTTCCGAAAGCGCAGTCGTGCGGGTGCTCACTACTGGACTTGCTAAATTACGGCCTCTAGACCTCTCCATGGGCTGAGGAAGTTCGGTTTACTCAATACGGTTGGGTAATACTGGTACCGTGTCCGGAGTACATTGCACAAGCAGAGCCGGGTGGTCACGAGCCTGAACCATGCCTCCCACGGTGATTCAGAATACTATCCGAGCCGCTCCTTCTTTGGTACCTGTGCAAGCTGTCCGGTTGTCAAGCTGCAAGGTAACATGTGATATATCATAATTCTGAATTCATAGCAGCCTGAACGCGACGGTGCGAGGGTATAGTCGTCATTGAAATTGAACCAGCTCAGACATACGGGATGTTGATGGAGAGTGCGCTGGAAGTTGGCACTGACTTAAACCACCACTCGCGATGTTGCATTAAGGCCCTCGCGGCCCCTTCCTCTCTCGCATCGTGGGCATTCGGCCCAGTCGCTTGGACGACGAGCGAGCCATGAACTAGTTTTACCACATATAATTAGAACACTAGAATCGGAATGACATATTGCGAACGCACTGAGGACATCGGCACGCCACACCCCCCTGTTGACCTCTTGCACGGGTATGTTGAGGACGTCCGATTTGCGGTAGAGGGCCTGAAGGTAGTTGTGTAGTTCTTGGCGAGCTGGTACTATGGTGTGCATGAGAAGCATGCAAATCCTGCGAAAGAAAGGCCTTTCCTCGGGGATAGGGTCCCTCTCCAGACGTTGGCTACAGTGAAGTCCTTGTAAGAAAGATATCCGCGAGCGAAAGAATCTGCCTACGTTACCAGACTTCTCTCATGTTGGAAACTGCCGCAACATCTTTGGCTGCCAATAATATATAGAGTTAAGAGCAAGCCTGCGGCAGTGAATTTTTACTTACCAGATCATCCAGCCGCTAGCAGTAATGACTTTGCTATTGATATGACTGCACCGAGGACATTTATGCTCTGCGCCACCCTAGTCCCCTCGTGTCTGCTCACGCAGCACAATGCTCATTTCGACGGTCATGCCTGGACGAATGACAGTAGACAGCTCTGAAGGTGTTATGACTTGATCATCATCTTGCTTCAGAATCCTATAATCGCCTCGTTTGACAAGTGCATCTCCTGCAAAACTTCTGCAGTGACCAGTGATTACAATATGAAAGTCCTTCAGCAACAAAATTTGATTAGTGGGAAACGCTTCGGCGAAAGTGATATATTTCTACCTGCCATGAATTACAGAAGATCGTCGGCACAGATAGGTTACGCCCAAGGTGATCGATCACAATCACTGAATCAACCTGTAAGTGTCGCAGGGAAGCCGATTCCGCTTTAGTAGGGAATAGAAGTCTGTAAGGGTGGCAGCTGTCTCCCCCTGTCCCCGCGCCAGCTCAGGCCATGCGGCACTGATAAATTTCCCAGTTACTGCGAATATCGCTAGACCATGAATTTAGCAGCGACTAACCTGCCCAGCCCGAGGATGCATGCGGCAAAAGAGCCGTGGCACTTTCGCAACTTCGAGTTGAGGTCGCCAACTGTGCCGCCCTCACGAGCTTTGCTCCATACGTATTGTCGGATGAAGTGAAATAACACAGCCGGCAACGCGTGACGATAATCTGACAAGTTGTTGAACAGATCCTTCAAGAGCTGACGACAGCGCTCTGCCTCCGCAATTATAAAATGATTGAGAGCCTGTGCTAAAGGGGTCCGCTGATAGACCCGAACTGCGAGCTCTGACAGCGTCAGCATCCGCCGCAGAGAGGCAACGTCTCCGGTAAAGTTTCTGAATGACGCAGAGCCGGATTCTCCAGTAGTACGTCCATTATCTCAGCTATGACACGGATCTCGATAGATGCATCCTGAGCGGATGTATGTGCCTCGACATTGTTGATCGTCACATGAGGGGCGGCCGTTGGTGCGGTAGACGGCCCACGGATGGGCCCGTGAGCTTCTGTGCCCAATGAGGGCGTAACTGTATGCATGTTGTGCGTTTCACGAAGGCGTTCGAGCATACGCGTCTGTTCAGGCGACGGGCTAGATATGAAGTGATTTATCTGTGCAACGGTGTGGTTGCCTTGGATAGAACAGTTGCCATTCACGTTAATTACCGTTCCGCCAGACGTGTGATGGGTATTGAAAGTCTGTCAAATACGATCAGAAAAGTCGAAACAATGGCAGAGTAAGTGGACTCCGGAGTACCGTCGTTCTAGAATCCGATTCATCGGGGCTCTGCAAGGAGGCCATTCAAGAGCGCCGAGGGTGTAGGACTTCCCCGATAAATGTGAGCAACGTGCTCGCGAGAATGGTGCTTCAGGGTGCTCACTTACCTGTCACTGGCTTCTGTACACCAGATCGACGATGTGTCTTAAGAGCAAAGAATCGGATTGGATAGCACGAAGTATACGTAGGCTTGAGGTACCCGACGGACAAGTTAACGTGCGCCAAAGTGATGTTTTACGGCACTTGCTGCGCAGGCTGTGAAAAGGGATATAACGGGGTAGGTATACTGCCAGAGCGGAACGGTGGAACAGGGTGGAACCCAGACCCAGTGGTAGTACTTACCGCTACGGCAATTTGGACTCAACACTGCGCAAGTCGACTCATTATACAGGATCCTTCGAAATCCCCTCATTTCGATTTCCTCAAGCTTATAGATCAGGATGTAGGTCGAGTGAGTGCACGTGTACGTCTTGAGTTTGGGAGGTCGCGGCAGGTCGCGGAAGTTTCGGAAGCGTCATCGCGTGATCATTCTAAGATCAGTGACACCCGTTATATCCGTTTGCACGGACTTGGCCCTGGACGGCACAGCGTGTTCCCCTTGCTGTAAATTACCCTGATATGTCACTTATAAGGATGAACGCTCATAGATTGATAGAAACCTTCTCTCACACCCCCTACCATCGCCACCCCCCGTAATAATGGCATGTTCGGCAGCTGCAGACGAGGTAATGAGAGAGGTCCCCACTGTGTCCCCTGCAGACTCGGAGGTACGCGTGCCCCCAGAACCGTAGGTCATGTCTCTTACCTAGTAATTTCTGTCTTACTGGGATCGCGCCACAGTACAAATACCGAGAGAGAACCTACAATTGAACGACGACTTAACTACGGTGACTTAAACAGAAGTTACGGGAGCTCCGGGGGCTCATCCGGTGCGTGGATTTATATATTTGTATGTCCTACAGTAACTGCTTACCCTGATTTTATGGCTCCAAGTTCGCCAAGAGCTGCATAGCTACCTTCAGAGCATTTATCGCAACTCAGATGTCCTCGACATACCCGTGCGAGAGGTCGCCAGGGGCGTGTGGCGTGCCGATGTTCTCAGTGCGTTTGCAATAGGTCATTCCTATTATAGTGTTCAGATGCTATGATGGATAACTAGTTAATGGCTTGCTCGTCGCCCAAGGAGCGCGCACGATGCGAGAGAGGAAGCGGCCGCGAGGGCGTTGTTGCAACATCGAGGGTGGTGAGTTCAGTCAGTGTCAACTTCCAGCGCATTCTTGATTGCGTGGGTTTGAGCTGGTTCAATTTTGACTGCGACTATATACTCTCTCTTACCATCGCGCTTAAGCTGCTATGTATTCAGAATTATTATATATATCACACGTTATCTTGCAGCCTGCCTATAGGTTGGACTGCATGTCTGGCTAACGAGTGGAGCTTTTGGTCTAGAGCCCGCCACTTCCAGCCTTAATCGCTTTGAATATTATACTTCCACCTTGCAATTACGTTCGATTACATGCGCAGAGCCCACCCTGGGCAGCATTGAGACCCTGCACCGCATGACATGGCGAGTAGTCCAGGATCCAGAGTACGATAGCCATTTGAACACTTTCTGACTCGTCAGGGTGATTCACGCTGATTCAAGTTGAATTGGATTAATAGGGTCAGGGAAACCAACCAACGCTGGTATGCTGGAGATGGGAGAGTTCAGGATAGAGGACGTGGTCAACGCAGTTGGTAGAGGTAATATTCGTGCCGTATCAGGAGCCTTACGGTTACAATTGAGTGCAAAATGAACACATAATGTAAATTTAGCCAAATTAGGTGGGTCAAAGGCCGACCGTGATAGTATGAGCCTGAGGGAGCAATCGAGATTCAAGAAATACCTCAAAGTCCAAAAGTCGACTTGTGCCAATCCACGAGCGCCTGCGTGACCTCACCGTCCCCATCCCGCCCCGTGAAGCCGAATATCGGCTCGAGGTGGATCCCGCCCTCCTGCTCGACAAACATCACGTCGGCGTGGCACCTCTCGAGCGCCTCCTTGAGCGCGACGCAGTCCCGGTGCACGCACTCGCCCGTGCTGAGCGTAATCAGCACGTACTTCACCAGCCCGCGGAACCAGTCCGTACGCGCCGCGGATGGACGGCATGTATATGGTGCCGTCGATGATGGAGCGGAGCGGCGACGGGGGAAAGCCCGGGTCTGGGATGTCGTGCAGCGCATGGGAGAACAGCGGCAGGATCAGGTTTCCGCCTGCGGAGTCGCCGATCAGCTTCAGGTTCTCGGGGCGCACGCCATACTTGCACAAGTGGGCGATGGCCAGGTTTGCTTGGGTAACTTGGGTGGGGAAGGGGCGTTCTGTAACAGCCGCTGGCACAGGGGGAGTTAAATTCATGAGGTAGATTTACAATTAAAGTGACTCACAGAAGTCAAGCATGACTATGCCAAAGCCGAGTTGGCCTCCTCCCGCTTTCAATGAAATGTGACGCAACAGCTCACCCGCGCCATCGGCATAAGGTATAAGATACCCGCCACCTGAATCGACTTGATAAACGAGCGTGATAAGAGAATAGGCCATCCTCGCCGTGCAGGTACAGAACCACACGATCCACGCGTTTTTCATCCATCCACGGGAGCGTCGCATCTTCGCCGATGCCTTCCACGACAATGTTTACCTTGTTGCTTTTGTCCCACGCAATGAACTTGGCTCCATATCGGGGTGATGAGACTTGTAGATTCTGGGGGGCATGGCAGCAGGTAAAGGAAAGGGTTATCATCAGACGCTTCGGTGGGGTGGTACAAAACACTCAGTAAGTCTTAGCGTGCTCCCGTGAAACAGACAGACGCCCGGCCCGACCGGGGTTTGAGGCCACATCGGCTACGCCACAGGCTCAATGAGGCCACTACGCCGCTCAGAAAGGAAGTACTGGTTACTCCAGGGCCTCATTGGCGTCAAGTAGTTGAGCCAATCGGAGGGCTGGCTCATCGAAGTGACGTCGCTGCTGACCATTGGCCCATCGATATCACAGGATATTCGAACAGGATCAAAGACTAAGTGACTATGACATCACTTGTGTCACGTGCAAATGTTTCCGAATAAGGAGCGAAACGCCTAAACTTCAAAAAGTCTTGCCGAGGTCGCCGAAATCTTGAGCGCAACAGGCCAGTACCATGCAGAGCCTGACCGAACTCTCAGCCTCTCTGCTTACCCGGCGATAGTGAAAATCTAGCCCCATGTCGCTGCAGGATATTCAAGGTACCGTGGCAAATTCGGATAGAACTCGGCGCTCGGCATGCTTTTGAGTTACTGGCTGTCGCTTCTGGTACCTGCCGCGCCAATGTTTAATAACAAACTCGCGTCTGCCAAGGTTGTTCAAATGTCAGCTGAGCGTGCTACACTAGTGATTGCCTAGTTAACACCACTATCCTTACGCAACATCTATCACAGCAACGCATTCAACTGCACTTGAAACTCGTAGCCATCCATTGGCAGTCCAAGTCTGACGCTCCGAGCGGGGCACTCTTTTGGGTGTCTGGCTATGGTCATTTCCGCACTCTACGAACCAAAGTTCTAGGCGAACAAAATAGCCTTACCCAAACTTTCCAACCTGCGCACCCAAAACGCATCTCTTCACACACCCCTAGGCCTTCGCCGAATCAGAATCGACTTTTTCGAGCCGAGGAAATCGCGCTTTGAATTTCTCACCATGAATGTCATGTGGATTGACTGGCGAGGGCAGCGTCATTGCACAAGTTATCTCCTGCCGAAGGCTATACTCTCACCGGGCCCAATCTCGGGCTTTCACTGGCTAATTTCCTCAGGACGTACGAGGACGAAACGGACTATCCGAAGAGGCACCCCACGCTCATTCGGAGCAGCGAGGTACACCGGCTTTTATCCGATTTTGACTTTGGCATATATAAACTGTTGACCAGATTTCTTCAATCCTCACCAAGCTCCCAGTCTTCAAGTCGATTCTCAAGGGTCAAAAACAGCCCCACAACACCGGTCATATCGCACTACGGACACCAGGTAATATTTTAAAATTTGGCTTTTGCGACTGAGCTGACAGTGTTGTATGCAGAATGTTCCCCGCTACTGCACTTCTCGCCTTTTCTTTCCTCGCCGCTGTGCGTGCCCAACAAGTCGGCACCCAGCTCGCTGAGACCCACCCGTCTCTCTCATTCCAAACGTGTACGGCCGCCGGATCCTGCACAACAAATGCGGGCCAGGTCACAATGGACGCGAACTGGCGGTGGCTGCACACCACCACGTAAGTATCCACATTGGCCAGCCATTTCTGCGTTGCATCGGCTGATTTGACCGACAGTGGCTACACTAATTGCTACACCGGCAATGCGTGGGACAAGACCTTGTGCCCGGATGGCGCGACTTGCGCAGCCAACTGTGCGCTCGACCTGATTACAGCGGCACATACGGTGTGACCACCAGCGGCGCATCGCTCAAGCTCGACTTCGTCACCACCAGCACGCAGACCAACGTCGGCTCGCGTCTGTACCTCATGTCCAGCGCCACCCAGTACGAGCTCTTCAAGCCGCTCAACCAGGAGTTCACCTTCGATGTAGACGTCTCCGCCCTTCCCTGCGGCCTCAACGGCGCTGTGTACTTCTCCGAGATGTCCGCAGACGGCGGCCTCGCAGCGTACCCCACCAACAAGGCGGGTGCCAAGTACGGCACGGGCTACTGTGACTCGCAGTGCCCCCGCGATCTCAAGTTCATCAACGGTGTGGTATGCATCCCGTCCTTCAGCCGTTCGTGCGCTCCACCTCACCGCTTTTTCAGGGAAATGTCGTGGGCTGGAACGCTACCTCCACCAACTCCGGCACAGGAAACTTCGGCTCCTGCTGCAACGAGATGGACATCTGGGAGGCGAACTCGGTGTCTGCGGCGTTCACGCCGCACCCGTGCACCGTCGTCGGCCAGACCGAGTGCACGGGCACCGCGTGCGGCACGACCAGCAGGTACGGCAGCGCGTGCGACCCCGACGGCTGCGACTTCAACTCCTACCGCCAGGGCAACACCGGCTTCTACGGCCCCGGAAAGACCGTCGACACCACGAAGCCGTTCACCATCGTTACGCAGTTCCACACCAGCGACAACACCTCGACCGGCACACTCACCGAGATCAAGCGCCTCTACGTGCAGAACGGCGTCGTCATCCAGAACAGCCAGTCCACCGTCGCGGGCGTCACAGGCAACTCGATCACCGCCGCGTACTGCGACGCGCAGAAGACGGCATTCGGCGACACGAACGACTTTGACACCAAGGGCGGGCTGGCCGGGATGGGCAAGTCGCTCGCGCGCGGGGTGGTGCTGGTGCTCAGCGTGTGGGACGACTACGCCGTGAACATGCTCTGGCTCGACAGCGACTACCCCACGACCGCGAGCCCGTCCGCGCCCGGTGTGGCCCGCGGCACATGTGCCACCACCTCTGGCGCCCCCGCGGACGTGGAGAAGAACAGCGCGAGCGCGTCGGTCACGTACTCGAACATCAAAGTCGGACCTATCGGCTCTACTTACTCTGGCACCGGCGGGTCGGGTGGCACCGGCACCACCGTCCCCCCGACATCCAAGACCTCGACCTCCTCCGCCCCCAGCGCCACCCAGACCAAGTACGGGCAATGGTGAGTCTGGCAGCCATTTTTTTTGATAGCTCACTAACTCGGTTTTTTGCAGTGGCGGTACGGGCTACTCTGGCCCCACCACGTGCGCCGCGGGCAGCACCTGCAAATCTTCAAGCGCCTACTACAGCCAGTGCCTCTAAATGCCGAGTTGCTTACAGGTAGTGCATGAGTGTGCTCGAAAATAATGGTCTTTCCTATGTATATTTCCCCTGGGTATCTCGCGTTGCATATTTGTCTTTATCTGGTTCTCAATTTACTTGTTATGCTTCAAATGCTTCAAGCGCGCGAATGCAGTGGAGTTCTTCAGAAAGCGCAGTCGTGCGGGTGCTGGACTTGTTAAATTGCGGTCTCTGTATGTTTACATGGACTGAGGAAGTTAGAGATACTCAAAACAGTCGGTACAGGTAATCTTCGCACCGTGTCCGGAGTACGGCCGCATATGGGTGTAAGGCGAATATATGACATGTAAATTTCCACAAAATTCGTGCTATCGAAGGTTGACTGTGATAACATGAGGGAGCGAGCTATCGAGAAAATACTCCAAAGTTCAAAGTCGTCTTGTGCCAATTCAGAAGTACCTTGGTAAACTCCCCATTCTTATCCTGCCCCGTGAAGCCAAATATCGGCTCATATTTCTGTTCGATCAACGTCACATCACTATGATAGTTCCCCGCCCAGATCAAACGATCAAGCATATTTCGGAACGAAGAGCGAGAGGTGTCTGAAATTACAAGTAACAAATGCAAACCCCACCTTCTGTATCGTACAAGCAGAGCCGGTGGTCATGAGCCGAAACCGCGTCCAGCGCGGTGATTCAGCAAGGCAATCCGAGCCGCTTCGTCTCTGGCATCTATGACACGTCGCGAAATGGCTTGACCAAAGAGGTCGCCGTTAACTATCAGGGCCACAGCAAGATAGAACATGGCCGTAAATGATGCAACGCACCGTACAAAGATGCCTGCCACTGTTTTCCCTCAATCTGCATTGTCTCCAATCTGAGACTACTGGAAGTGCGATAAATCGATTGTACATAGTTGTGCAAGTCTTGAATATAAGTCGGGCGGTGCCACTTTTGACCAGCTTCAGAATACAATTAGGGTAGTCCGCTGCTGTATGAGGTGAAAATATGATAATCTACGCACTTTCCACGAGTGTCTCGGGGTCCATGAGGACAATGCAAATCCTGCGGAAAAAACATATATCTTGGGGGATGACATCCCTTCCCCGGTTGTTGCTAGTGCGAGCATGGTAAGATTATTATAGGCGAACAAGAAAAACTACCTACACTACTGAAGGGACCAGCCTTCTCTCATGTCGGAAACTGCCGCTACATCTTTGGCTATAAATAATTATTAACTTTGTGAGGGTATATGTGGCAGTGGATTGGTACTTACCAACTAATCCAGCCGCTTGCAGTAATGACTTTCTTATTGATGTGGCTGCACCGGGGACATTTATTCTCGGAACCACCATCCTCTTGTTTCTGCTGACGCAGCACGATAATCATTTCAACCGTCATCCCCGGGTGAATATCAGTAGAGAGTTCCGCAGGTGTGATGACTTGACTATCGTCCTGATTCAGAATCCTGTAATCGCCTCGCTGGACAAGTGCATCCCCTGCGACGCTTTTGCAGTATCCAGTGATCACAACGTGAAAATCCTGCAACAAGAATTTAGAAACACTGTTAGCGTGCACCACCTAAGCGATATTGATGGGCTTCTACCTGCCAAGAATTGCAAAACATTGTAGGCATAGGCAAGTTACGCCCGAGGTGATCGATCACGATGACTGCATCAAGTGGTATGTGTCGCAGTGATGCTGCCTCCTGCTCAAAAAGGGAATAGAAATCTGCGAGAACGACTGTGGTCTCCCCCTGTCCCCTGTCCAGCTCGGGCCATGCGGCACTGCAAAAGATTGCCAGTTACTACGAATATCGCTAGGTCATGAATTTGGTAATGACTAACCTGCCGAGCGCGAGGATGCATGCGGCGAAAGAGCTGTGGCACTCTCGCAACTTCGAGTTGAGGTCGTCAACTGTGCTGCCCTCACGAGCTGTGCTCCATACGTATTGTCGAAGGAAGTGAAATAAGACAGCTGGCAATGCGTGACGGTAGTCGGACAAATTGTTGAACAGATCCTTCAAGAGCTGACGGCAACGCTCTGCCTCTGCAATTATAGCACGATTGAGAGTTTGCGCTAAAGGGGTCTGTTTATAGACTCGAATCGCGAGCTCTGTCAGCGTCAGCATCCGCCGCAGAGAGGCCAACGTCTCCGGTAAAGTTTCTGAATGACGCAGAGCCGGATTATCCAGTAGTATGTCCATCATCTCAGCAATGACGTGGATCTCGATAGATGGATCTCGAGCAGATGTAGGCGCCTCGGCGTTGCTGATCATCACATAAGTGGCGGCCGTTTGTGCGGTAGACGGCCCACGAGCAGAGGGGCGAGCTTCTGCGTCCAACTCGGGCGTAGCTGTGCGCATGATATGCGTTCCATGAAGGTGTTCGAGCATGCGCCCCCGTTCAGGCGAGGAGCTAGATATGAAGTAATTTATCTGTCCAATAGTAGGGTTGCCTTGCAATGCATAGGTGCCATTGACGTTGATCACCGTTCCGGACGTATGATGGGTATTGAAAGTCTGCCAAACACAATCAGAAAAGTCAAAACAATTGCAGAGTAAGTGGACTCCGGAGCACCGTCGTTCTAGAATCCGATTCCTCGAGGCTCTGTGAGGAGGCCATTCGAAAGCGCCAAGGGAGTGGGACTTCCTCGAGAGATGTGAGCAATGTGCTCGTGAGAATGGTGCTCCGGGATGTTCACTTACCTACCAGAGGCTTCTATACACCAGATCGACGATGTGTCTTAGGAGCAACGAATCAGATTGGATAGCACGAAGCAAGTTTGAGTCACACGGTGTTTCACTTGCTGCGCAGACTGTTCGGATATAACGGCGGTAGGTACACTGCCAGAGCGGAACGGTGGAACAGGATGGAACCCGAACCTACGGTACGTACCGTTATGGGTTTTCCTTGCTGAAATCCCCTCGTATCGAGGCCGCATCAAGCTTATAGATCAGGATGTAGATAGAGTGAGAGACTTGAGTTTGGGAGGTCGCGGCAGAGAGAAGTTTCGTAAGCATCATCGCGTGATTATTTTAAATTCCGACGCCCGTATCCGTTTGCACAGACCCGGCGACGGCGCAGCGTGTTCCACTTCCTGTGAATTACCCTGATCTATCGCTTATAAGGGTGAATGCCCGCAGATTGACAGATTGACAGAAATCTTCTCTCACACCCACTACCACCATCACCCCCATAACAATGGCATGTTCGGCAGCTGCAGACGAGGTTTATGCTCGTCAGCTCTTGCCACGAAAGCGTGGATACCCTATATTCGTCCCAGAGCCTGGTGTGGACTGGCCTCGCCAATTTGTCGACAGAGGAGTGGATGTTGGAGACGTTGGCTTCATTGTGGATGGACTGTTTTTCTTCGTCTTCAGTCTATGTGCTCCCGCGGACGATCCTGTTAATCGCCATGGCGTTCCCGACGGGTTCCAACAATTTCGTCCCGAACCAGGGATATTCTACAGATACCCGAACATGCACAAGAAAGGCTCTGAACTCACTAGCTCTTCGATAAAGCAGCACGATATCTCCGTCAAGGGCGGTTTACAAGAGAATGAGTTAGCATGTTGTTTCTTCACTTATCCCCAGTTCTCAATTTCTCGCTTTCAGACTCGCACATGTTCCAGCTGGAGTCGATGTTAAATACACACTCAAATCGTCCTCCTCCGAAGCGGCGGTGCTGAACATGCCTGATGGGGCATGCAGTATAGACTACTGGGGCTTAAACAAACTTCGCAGCTGCGCGATGCAGAATGGCGAGTCCTGGTATAAATTTATCAACGACAAGCATGATATGGAAGCTCCTAACGGCTCACTCTACTTGGTCACTGGATGTGACAAATCAACCACGTGGGGCATCGCCGCTGTCTCGCGCGACTCAGAGTCATCAAATGAGATCGCTTTACGCTTCACTGCCGCCCCGGTGTTCGATATCGGTTTTCCTGGAAGAATCATTGCTCAGCGTTCGTACGAGCTGGTTCGGATCTCTGCGGCGACGAATCCTTGCCACATAATCAGTGTCTATTTGTCCGCGGGCTGAAGATTAGGGTTCGCGACTATGCGTTGGCGAGGCGAGTGAAGGGCGCTGTCCAGGTGGAAAGCACGCAAGATATGAAACCCGGTAGCATATTTTCAGCGAAAGGATCAAACTCGTTCCCGGGAACGTCGAGCTCAAGCCAGCCTCCATCCAAGAGCTCCAGCAGGTTCCATAATCATAGTGGACACCAACACTTGGAGGGTGAACTGAACTCGTCTGATAAGGAGTGGTCGTCTAGTGAAGATTCTTACCTAGCGACTTGCTAGCGACTGCCAACAATTGTAGTGGCGCGTTGCACTTGTTTGGTTGTGGCGCGAAAACACTGCAGCAAAACAATCTACACTACAAAAGAAGGCGGTCCTAGATAACGAAGTTTCTAGAAACCAGGATAACGAAAGTTCTAGAAATACATGAGAGGGTGGATATGGACGTAGTTGGAACACCGAGACCCAGTGATGCCAAAAATGTAAAAGAAATCGTGGCGCGGGTTTCTGGAAATTTCTCTCAGCTTTCCTTCAGTGTACGGGAAGAAATTCCAGAGCTTTCTGCAACACTCGCCTGCAATATTTAAACCACCTCACTTCGCATTTGAGCTTCCCCACTGGCACGGGCACTGGCACTGGAACGAGCACGGGCACGGGTAATCTTGCACTGGCGCGGGACAGAGATACGGGCTACTAGCCTTGGAGCGGGCACTGGGTATAGGCACAACTACTGACATGACACTGGAACGGGCACGGATACTGGCACGGGTATGATCATGAGCACTCGGACGGGCACGAGCACTGGCACTGGCCCTAGCAGTCGGACGGGCGATGGCATGAGCATTAGACACGGACACTCACGTGGAAACTCGCATGAGCACTCAAATGGGCACAGGCTAAGGTACTCATTGGAAACGGAAACGGACACTCACACTCGGACTCGGACTCGGACTCGGACGGGCACTGGTACAGGCAAGGGCACTGTACGGGCATGGGCAACTGGATGGGCATGGGCACTCGCAAGGGTACTCACATGGACATGATCACTGGCACTGGCACTGGCACGGGCACGGCACTGTGTCATAAGCACTCGGGATTATTTTCAATGGTACAAGCTGGGACATAGACACAGGCAAACCCCCTATCCGGCCCACGTCGCTTTCTACAGATTGACATGAAAGTTCCCTATTTGCGCCCATTTTCTTGAGTCGGACGCCCGTTTCAAGAGGGGTAAGCCTCTCCCATCACCGAATAGCTTCGTGGCTACGCGAACATTAATGTAGCATTAAATTGACATTTACCTGATTTCAAATATACAAAAGCTCATTGACTTTTAATTTCTTTGATTGTCGATCCCGTGCATCGCACGGGTACCAGCTAGTCTATAATACAAAAGAGAAGGGTCCCGTGACGCTTATACCACGTGACACAAGAGACAACTTGCAAAGACAAACCACCTTTTAAGGCGTTCTGTGTGTCCAACATCTATAATACAAAAGACATGGGTCACGTGCGAGACAAGTCAAATCTACATTCTGATTGGCTGGAAGCATTTGTGCAACCGTGACGGACAAACGCGCAATTGTGGCGCGGGTTTCTGGAAATTTCTCTCAGCTTTCCTTCAGTGTACGGGAAAGAGGTTCAGAAAATTCCAGAGCTTTCTGCGACACTCGCCTGCAATATTTAAATCACCTCGCTTTGCATTTGAGCTCCCCCACTGACACTGGCACTGGCACTGGAACGGGCACGGGCATGGGCACGGGTAATCTTGCACTGGCGCGG
>KV417512.1:7310-19508 GCA_001630335.1 Athelia psychrophila | reverse complement strand
ACCGCTCGGTGAAGTTCCGCCACTTCTGCTCCGTGACAACTAGCCCGCTCTAGAGGAGGAACGGGACCTAGAAGCGGAACTGTAACAGCTACCACAGACTTCTGAGCTGGAGCTCGCACCAGCAAAACGGCCACTCACAGAACTGCTTCTAAACGTACGGGGGTGCCTCCGCGTCCTGCTCCCTGAGGAAGACCTACAACATCAGGCTCTCGCACGTGAGTAGGAGCTCGACGAAAGGCCGTTTCTACTCCGCGATAACCCGCCTGCTCTAGAGGCGGAATGGGACCTAGAAGCGGAACTTAACAGCTACCACAGGCTTCTGAGCTAGAGCTCGTACTAGCAGAACGGCCACTACAGAACTGCTTCTAGACGTACGGCGGTGCCTCCACGTCCTGTTCTACCTCTCACCTGAGGAAGACCTACAACATCAGGCTCTCGCACACGAGTAGGAGCTCGGTGAAAGGCCGTCTCTACTCCACGACAACCAGTCCGCCCTACGGGAGGCTTAGGACCGGAAATCCCATTACTCCATCAACCCACAACCGGGCTTGCTCAACTGACCTCTACACATCCAAGGACCATGACCCGCGCTTGTGCAGTGGCTAAGCTCCATCACCACGTAACACGTTGTACATTACTGGGGCAGGTGTTCGCCACGCTAGTTCCAGACGCGGACCCGCGGGCCCGTTATAACGGAGTTTTGCGCTAAAGCTTCCGTACCATTAGTTATATGAATAAGTGTATGGTTGGTGCCTTTTAACACCAGTCACACACCAACCCTCATTCCGGAGACCCTTCCTTAAACCGCAAAGGCTTCTATCCATAGTCCACACGACGAGCCTGCTGACTCAGGTAGCTCTATTACCTTAACATCGCAACAAAAAGCAACAGCGCCAACAGCAGGAGCACCAGGAGCAGCAGTATCCGACGAAGGTTGTAGGTGTACGCTCACCAGAGCAGTCCAAAAAGGGGTTCGGCGCTTTTGGTGCTCTGTTCACGTGTCAACATGTGGGCGCTGGGCATTCATTTACTTTCCTTACGGAACTGGACTCGCTGTAGTTCCGGGTCGTACGGGTCGCGTTAGCCTAGGCAAAGTTGTTTTTACGTTAGCATAGCCGGTCGTGGCGGAACGGTCCTACTATGCCGAGCCTAGGCGAGCGAACTATTAGGAACGCACGGTGTATCCAGCGACCCGCGTACCTTTTGTCGCTGACGTCTACCCACCTGACTCTAGACTTCAAGCGACTGTAGGCCGTCCCACAGGTAACAACAGCTTAAACGAAGGCCCACATTAACCATTTTCTATTTTAGAACATCTTCTCACCGCTGCAACAGAACCCGCTCGCATCGCCGTTCAACCAAATGTAGTTAAAAAGCCAGATTGCCTTACTAAATCAATTAGATTTATCTTTTGTAACACCCTCTGTGAGTGCTCTATACCACCACCTTTCATTTCGGAGCCACCCTTGTAGTAAGGGAAGTTGCCCTGGCGGCAGCACTAGGTTCAACCGGCGGCGGCGGCGGCGATGATTAACTATATAGGTATTCATGAGACAGTTTATTTTCTGCGTTATATTTTGTGTGGACGAAAAAGTCGACGTCGACTGACGGCTCTAGCAAATCCGAGGTCGTAGGGCGCCGCATGTTTTAGTTAGGCACGCCGTCTGTTGAATAGCTCCGCGACCAACTACATCTCGTAAACGACATTACGAAACTTCGCTAATCTAGCCGCGGTCCCGAAAAACTGTCGAAACTATACGAAACTAAGGCAATACCTCCTCGTATCGGGTAAACCCCGAGGCTTAAGGGCCTACTCGTCTCAGGTCACCGCTCGTCTTACAACTGCCCCCTCTAACTTTAAATCTGCATACGGCACGAGGAGTTTATAGAACGCCACAACTACTTTAAGATGGTCGCGTAGTAGGTAGACACGATACGATTGACACAGCACATACAGTGCAGCTCGGTTCACGCTGCCTAATTATTGTTTTAACGACCTCGACATAGTTTTATCAGCATCTGACTCTAATTAGTCATGCCTGGGCGTGGGTATTTTGATTTTACAACCTTGATCCATGGTGCATTCATACAACTTATGGTATTAGACGCTTATGATTCGTGATTACATTTAATTCTTACTCTAACTGAACTAGTACTTATGATAGTCTTTTCTTGTGCTTTCTGCTAATTACCACCTTGCATAATTTTCGACTTACATTAACTTCACTACAATTTCTGCGCCTTGCACTTTGATTCGCTTTGGGCCTCCTTAGTTCTCGCTTGGTATTTGTACTGGTAGCTACTTGCTGGTACTTTACAATAAAGCCCGAGGAAAGAGCTAAAGTACAAGGATCTACTTAGCGCCTTACGGACTTTGCGCAACCAAAGTACATTCTAAGCAATTTTAAGCGTCCTTAAGCGAGCTTAAGGACATTTTGAGTTTTCCTGATGCATTCTGACAGAGTTTATTAAGAACAATAAACGACCTATGCACGGAGAAGGAAAGAAAGAAAACTGACTGGTACACCCAAGCGATGAAGTCAGAGCAGGCGATGGCCCATGTGCTGCTGAGTGAAAGACAACAGGGTACCGCCTGAGCTCTGTCAATCGGCCATTGCAGTTTAAACAATGGAGTGTTGGGGGATAGAACATGATAGCAGCTATTTTTCGTTGAGTATAATCAACTATATATATATATATATAATGAGCCACTCACCCAATTGCTCCTGCTTGCGTGCATTGGCCGGGTTCCCATACAGTTGAAACAATGCAATATCATCGGGAGTGAGCTCTTCATTTGGCCCATGCTCATCACTCCAAACAATGGCCTTCAAAGCACTCCAGCACTGCATCGTCTCTAGATCTGTCCAAGAGAGGGCATCTCGCAGGAACTCGTGTACATACTGGGGCAATCAATGTGGCGGAGTTGCAGAGTCAACAGTTGCAGGGCTGATGATCTGAAGCTCATGTTTAAGCCTCCGGGTGACACGCACAAACCGATCGATCTGTAAAAATGGCACGGAGGAGTACAAATCGGGGTAGTGAATCAGGGCATCGGTTATATCTTTGAGCAGGGCCATGGTGAGATCAGAGAGGAGCACAATGATGATAGGATTGTCGACTCAGTGGAAGTTTTATATACATTGCAACTTGGTAGAAGCACACCGAGCTTTTGTCAGTGAAGTAATATGAACAAAAGTACAGACAATAACTGAGGCAGTACGTAGCAGCTGTGGGTGCTGCAAGGAATCATTGTGAAGATGGAGACAATCGGAGTTGCTCATGCTTCAGCCTTGAGTACAGCCACTTGCTGGCCTTGGGTGTTGGTCGCACTCTCAGAGCATGTGGGGTATCTTTTAAAAGCTGAAAACAACTATTTACATCAATGAGAAGAATCCTCACTTGCCAGTTTTCCTTAGCAAATAGCCTGTCCGTCGAAATGGAGGTGCTCAAGGATGAATTGGCGGATACGCCACACACCTCGGGATCAATGTGCATCTAGGATCTGTCAATCAAATGGCCACCGACCGACGGAAGTGATGTTCGTGCTGAAACACGACACTGGTGGCATGTCCACATTTTGAGCGAAAATATATCTGAGCAGATAATTATTCACGAGCAATTCACGAATGTAGAATGTGAACATAGTGACATCGTGTGAATGTCCACATAATGTGTACACGTTTCGTGTCCGCATAATTATGCGGACAGAAATGTTCTAGTTTGAAAGCCCTCAGCCACTCGATAAAGTGAAATCGAGACTGATCCCCAACGCTCATCTAGTTCATGCCAAGCATAGTCTAGTGGCTAACGCGGGGCCAGATAGGGAGGGTCGCCTTATTACATAATCAGTGGCTGTGCTCTGCCCGCTGGCAAATGAATAATCAACTGTATTATCAGGTTCAATCAGAATCGTACTCGTTTTGTTCAGCATAATCTTCAATGTCTTCCCCATCATCATCTTCAACTTCGTCACCATTGTTGTCATACTCTGCCTCAACTTCCTGCTCCTCAGTCCAATCCCCTACGAGCAACCCTGTGTCACTCTCGATGTACATAGACCCATAAGATCCACTCGAAAGTTTCTTCTCGCTATTGTCCAGGCCGTGATCATCTGGGCCTGCGGCATCCGGTGCATCTGAGTTGTCTGTGGCAGCTGAATATGTTGAACTATCTGTGGCGGTTGAGCTGACTGTGGCAGTTCTCACATGTGCAGCATTGGTGTTTTCGTCAGTCGGGGACTGGTTCGTCTCAGCGGGGTCTTGTGTTTTCAAAGCCTGAACCATTGCAACAATGTCACTGTAGTCCGTGCTCCTGCTAAGGAATCCGTCCATTTTGCCCCTGTCTAAACCAGTGAAACCACGATCGAGGTAGTTTCTTGGTGCATGTCCCATTGACCTGGTACTGCGGAACCGGCGAAGCTCTGTCTCTTTGTACATCGTCAGCAGGAGTGTTGATTCGGCTCGGAGATGAGCCTCTGGGTGAGTCTTGGACCGCGGCTTCAGGTCAAAGGCGCTCTGCATCAGCTCCTTGATGCGAAGGAAATGGTCAACATTCGGTGATATGGTGCGCCTGTAAAATGCATCATCGAAATCCCCTCCCCGTTTTCCTACCATATCCTCGAGCCATTTGTTGTAATGCTCCTGTAACAGATCACCCTCGATCCAGCTCCCAAGTTCTCCAGTAAGGTTCACAAGCATATTGTTGAGGATAGCGTCATGTAGATCTTGCGAAGACTCGTACTTGAGCAAGCAGTAGAATTCTAGCAAGTATTCCTTGTAATTTTGGTTTGATGAGCCAGCGAATACGAAGATCCAAATCTAAGGCGCCAGTCTTAGAGCAAACAGGGTCTGCCAGACCGAAGATCGACTTACCTTAAGAACCTCCATTACACGGCCCATGTCTCCTTCCGGCACAGCATAAGCTGCTTCGATCCACCAACCAAAATCCTCCAAGAAGAGGGTAGAGTTCGCTAACACACGATCTCCATCAAAGCCGTCAGCTTCAACATGACATTTCTTTTCGGTACTGGTGTTCTTTTCGGTGCTTCGAGTTGTTGATGGTCCAGCGGCAGGATTGTGAACTGCAGCGACCCACGGACTCCCCTCGGTGACCTTCATATCGGCGGGAGAGTTGTCAAACGCTTTGCGTGAGAGTGCCCGGAAATAGGCGTCTTGCGAGGCATTGCACTTCACTAACACTGGTGCCAGCTGGAGGAGAGTGTCGAGCTTTCTATGCTCGCTGTCTGCAGGAAGGTTCTCAAAGTAAACCAGGATATCTTCCACGCCAAAAGACTGTCGCCAGCAATCTATGACTTGCATCTCCCAAAACAGTGTCAAGGCCCGTACCGTTGGATAGAAGTTGACTTCACTGGTGTTGGATGGACGCGTGAATTGCACACAGTTCGAGGATTTCGAAAGCGAGGAGGGATCTTGAGAGGCGGCTGGGCCGTAATGGTTATCTGAGATTGTGTTCAGATTTGTAGACCGCATGTGCCATATCTCCGGGGTGGTGAGCCGGTTGCGAAATGCCTTGTAATCATCACCCGTGGCGCTGAGGTATTTTTTGACACGGTTAGCGGCGGCAAAGGATCCACCGTCTCCGCGAATCCAAGAGAGAAAGCCAGCGGACTCAGGCCCCGTACCCATCTGCCCCTCGAAATCGAGAACTGCCCGCTTCATGCCTTCCGTCTCTATCTCTCGCTCTGCATTTGTCCCAAGAGGCTGAACAGCCGTTTTGCGGCCCTCTCGCATGCGGTGCTTGGCAATTGGACTGGTCCGAAAACGTGCTGACACTTCTTTCTGGTGGGGTTTCAACTCCGGAATAAATTCCACCAGTACACGAACCCAATGAAGGGCCATGACATTTTTCATGCGGTCCCAGTCAATGTCGTTCCACAGCGAGTTTGTGGTGAGGGATTTTCTCTCCTGTCCTGCCACACGAGCAATATAGTCCTGAGCATCAAACGCACCCGGAGCACAGTCATCAAGGTAAATGGCGGTGGCCGCTGTGCCAACCTTGAGTTGATTCTGCTTGCCTAAACCGTCTTCGTGTACGAGGACGTACTGCTGACAGTTGTCGAGGCAGATGGCGGCAGCAAGCTTGTTCATGCGCCTAGACGATGCCATGTTGTCCCTAAGCAAGGCCATAGACGAGTCAGTCATTGATTGAAGACTGAGGCGAGTGGTTTTGTCGCTGACGAGCAATCCGAGCCGGCTGAGTGATCGTTTAACATCGACATGCGAGTGGCACGCAAATTGAAAGGCGCCAAACGGCATGGAAAAGTATCCGCATGCATTGCGATTTCGAGCGAGGACAAGTGCACTGATGGCACCAACAACGACCTGAAATAAGCAGTACTAGAGTTAGACACACGCACCGAGAGTAATTAAATAAAGTGGAACTCACATTGGTGTGTGGGCGCCGCTCTCGAACAATTGTATTTCCGTCACGGTCTCGAGGACCTGCCATCGCTTCAACCAAGTAGTACACGAGATGCTCTCGCAATAGATACTTCTCGCCAATTGCTGTCATGCTGAGTTTCCCGTAATCCTTCCAGGCAGCGACGCGAACATTCTTTGCTCGGCCGTTTGTTGTGGCCCGTAGCTGTGTAATGTCATCGGGATCTTCGGGGTCGTTTTTGGTGAGTCGTCCAACTGCACGGTGGGCAGCATCACCAACGAGCTTAGTTGCCCAGGAAGACATGGCAGGGCGCGCGTGATGGATGCCGGCAGGGGATAAAGTGGGCGAGAATGCGAGATACACCTCGTTGGCGTGCCTGGAGGATCTTTTGGGTTGGCTTTGGCGATGGCTGTATATCAAATCGATTATATGACCCATGTGAATGACGGATGTGCCTTGCAGGAATGCGGAGACCACACTGATGTGTCTGGCAGTCCGTGGATCCGCTTTTTCACTCTTCTTGGGATGACAGTAGAATAGAACACTCAAGAATTCCCCGAGGCTATCAAATAGCTTCATTGTTGCGAGCACAGAATCCACCTTCTCATACACGGTGCGCTTTGCCTGGCGGAGTTTGGGCTGACTAGATAGTACACTCGATATGCTGTCTATGCTGGAAGCAGCACTGAGAGGCCATCTGTCCTGATGTAGCCTTCTGGACGGGTTACTGGGGTCGTTTGGCGGCGTAGTTCTGGCACTCATGTTGGTCCTGAACGATAAAGAGGCCTGGCGCGGGGCTCTGGATGTCGGGGCAGTGGTAAAAACGCGAGCAGTAGATTTGATCCAAGGATATCCGCGCGACGCGACTGCTACTGGCGCCGTGCTTATATAATAAGCCGACCCTACGGTTCCGGGCTGACTATTCTCACAGACTCTATACACGAGGAACGAGTAACGTATAGAGTCTGTCTATGAGAGACTATGCCAAGCACATGCGCTAAAGTTGATGTTGATGTTGGTGGTTGCAGATAGTTTATGGTACCCACAGCTCCGAAGATCGCAGAGGAGCCCCAAGTCGCCATCGGCGTAACGAGGGGTGGCGCCTGGCTTTCCGTACGACCAGAGAGCATATGTACAGCTGTGTTGGTTAGGGATAACATGGTGTTGAAGGGGATGGTGTCGGGTGGTGTAACCGTTATACATTAACTGGTCGCGTCGGCGTTCGATTCGTCACGAACGCGTCGCATTTCTCCGGGCCGTAGCGGCCCTATGGCACGTGCCCTCAAAGTTAAGTGCTTGCACGTTTCTTGCACGTTCCAGCCATCCAAGTTCCTTGCCTTTTGCCTGATACCTCGAATTCACTAGACATGAACAGCGATATCGATGTCTTCCATTCCGCCCCGCCCCTCCACAAGCACGGTACATGCGAGAACTGCGTAAAGACCCGTCGATGCGAAGGTCTCGGGGCCCTGAAATCGTGCTCGAGATGTCTGAGAGTGTCCTACTGCGTGAGTGACCGCCCTCTGCCCCTCACAAAACATAACTCATACAATCTCCCCCAAACCAGTCCACTGACTGCCAAAAAGCCCATTGGAAACATCATAAGCCCGCATGCGCCTTATACGCCCAAGCCCGTCGAGAACTCGAGGAAAAACTCAAGCCCTCAGGGCAGTATCCTCATGCGTATGCAGACTTCGTCAAATGGTGCGAGTACTATGACACGCCCCTGAAGAATGCGACGATTGCTGCTCTGAGGCTTTTCCAAGAGCCGCACGCGGAGAAAAGCGGGCTTCTCAGTGTCAGCCTCCACTACAAGGAGGACTGGTCGAACCATCCCGTGCACAAACGTTTCACTGTAGAGCAGGTTGATTTCCCCCGTCGCTGGGACACGCCCGCGCTGGTGCACCCCAACCTCTTGCGCATGGTCCGCGCCGTCTTAGACCCTGCCTCAACGGCTGCCGCTATCGCGAAGGGAAAGATCGAATTTGGGAATAACTTCTATGGAGTCGCGCAGTACCTCGTCGCGGGCTTCTTCGTGCTCCCCGGCAGCGCCGTTCCTGTCGGTGCAGCCGAATATCACAAGTCGTTCTCCTTCGACAATGACACAGCCCGCGCGGATGTGACTCCGCACTGGGTGATGCTATTCCGCGATTTTGTGCTGAAGGGCACGAAGATGCGCTTTTGCTGCAGAAAGATGGTTGTGCCAGGCTCCAGCGAGCCGCTGTGTTGCTGTGGTGGATGGACACACAATCTCGAAGACGTCGTAAGGCAATTGTTGTTCTTTGTGCCTCCTGGAACTGATTAATGTCCCGATGTCCCTTATTTACTGTGGGAGGCTTTCCATGCAGCCTAACCGTCACTGGGGCCTGATCTAGACTTGATCTAGACCTTGACTAGACACTGCTTCAATTATAATGCAGCCCTACGTATCTGTCAATCCTGCCATTCCTAATAACCTTAGGCGCATAGTTAAGGTATGCATTGTGTCTCCCCCTGCACACTTTGTGCAGGAAACGCAATGAGTATACTCGAGAATATACGACTCATGTGTAAGGCGTCGTATGCGGCTTTACATATGAGCTAAAAAAGAAGATTTTTGCCATCAAAAACCTTGTACCTGAGCCCATTGAGATCGACATCCCTGAACATGCGCACCTACGAAAACATCAGCGATCTTGACATTCTCCGAGGGAAAAAATGATTACGTTCATCCACAAATCGGCCATCCCAGCACCTGTTTTATCTACTAAAATGCTGCTCCCGCAGCGCTGACAGAACTTGTGCAACCTTTGGTGCCTGTTGAAAGTGTAGGTGGCTAGGCTGTCCTCACCGCTGTGGAACACGACGTCCGGTATTTGGGCGTACGCCCAGAGGTAGCCGTTGGTGGTGCAAATAGAGCAATTACACTGTTCCGCCGCGGTTTCAGAGAGAGAGGGAAGGTAGGCTGTGTTTGTGACGGCCTTCCATTGGCAGTTGCCGTGAAATGAGGGGTCGGAGGGGGTGATGCCCGAGTCCAGGGGGAAATCGGGGTATTGGTAGCTTCCGCCATAGTCCTTCATGTCGTGGGGCTTGTATTTCATGTCTGAGAGATCTACGTCTTGGAATAATCGGACCTTGATACAGGTGGCGACGTTGAACCCAATATACCATCCTGCTACTCCGTCTAACTGTGCCGCTCGGTGCAGCAATTTAAAATAGCGTCAAAAGAATACGTAGTTCTAACAGAACACCTTGTCTCTCCACCCAAGCTTCCTAACGGTGGGCCACGGTACGGCTCACTCTTCCAGGGGCCAAATAATACGGTATTCATCATCCTGCCTTCCATCACGTGTAATATCTACCTCACTGTAATTATATAGTATTGTCGACTAATTCTCCTAGTTCCAGTTTCGTGTCTTGGCGATCGCCGATGTATATGCGTAGTTTACCGGTGGTTAGTCCTGCGACTTACTTTTCGGCGGATTCATGCACTTCCACACCTCAATCAAAGGCTACGGTAGGTTCTCGTTTTAAGTGAAATGTTACAAGACGGCGCGTAACACGCAGGTGAGCGTAGGTGGTGTCGTTGTGAGAACGAGTGAGGGTAACTCACGTGGCCAGAACGGCGTCGTTTTAGAGTAGAAACACGGGAACTCTTGTTACAGTGCTTTCTCGTAGTGGGTCTTTCCTAAACACGTTCGAACCCGCTGTAGAACTAGTTATCGCTTGCGAAAGGCGTTTGAGCGCATGGGTTCTCCGAAACCGAGCGCCCTGCCAAACTTCGAGGGCAGTTGCTATATGACGCTCTCAGGCATCTTCAGCGAGGGTATACGTTAGAATGGGAACCTCTGTAAACGTCGCCAGCGCCCTGGTAGATTGCGCAACTACTGGTACGCGTACTCCAGGCCCCCCTAAACAGGTAGGCTTCTTGCTGCTCCTTTCCGTTGTTAGAGGTGATACTTAGCAAACACGCCGCCTATCGGGCGGGTTAGTAGGAACATTCTATACTGCTACAACTCTTCCGGTAAAAAAAGCAGCACCCCTATAGCACCTTCTAACTCTCGCCGTTGCCGTGTTAAAAAGTAACCCCAGCGTATCATTAGCGTGGTAAACTATTTCAGCCACATCCGCACCCCCTTAAACGGCCTACCGAACTCAGAAAGGAGTTCTAGAGCAGCGAGAAAACAGCGACGACGCGTTCGTTAGAATACCACGAAGGTCACCCGGAAAACCGTAAGCTGACTGACCATTGCTATTACTCGCGGTCCGTAGTTTATGTTTCATTGAGCCTCTAACCATTTGATTGTGTTATGCAGTGAACGTTTGTAGAACTCGTACGAAAGTCTAGTTAAAAAAGCGTAGCTGCCCAGAAATGCGTCACTAGCGTACACCGCACGAACACCTATCCGCACCGCCTTACCTTCCTGACTTGTAGCGACGAGTACCGATAATTTAAATTTCTAGCCCGTTTTCTCTTTCTCGCCGTCCTTTACTACCTCGCACTGCTTCGACCACTTTCAACGTTAACGTTCGTCTCCTCTCACCGTCTTTAGCCTACAGTGGCCTTTACTATCCGGACAGTCGAACAGGTTGTATATATAAGTAACTATAATATCTAAGTAGTCCTCTGGGGCGTTTTAGGTTCGTTTTAGTCGATGTATGAGTAGCAGGTGCTGTTACAGTTTAAACGATGATCCTAACAAGTCGCCAGTAGGGCCAAGATCAGCATTCGCCCACAACCATTTCTGGGTCGAAACCCCCGTATTCGTGTGTCGCGCATGACTTCAGACCCCAACTCTCTACATCCCGACGCAACAGGCGTTTATAATTACAGCACGCGGAGCCGTAGTTATAGACGAACAGTTGTTTGCCAATGGAAACTTTAACCTCCCGAAAGTTAAGACGTCATGTTAACCCGTTGTGATATCTAAACCCTTTTGAGCGAGACAGCTCAAGACGTGTACGATGAACACGTGACGACCGCTGTACGACTGCCTCGAGAGCATTCTTTCAGGGTATAAGAAAAAAAAATGGCGCTTAAGGCAGAGTACCTTAGGATCGGATACGTAGACCTAAGACTACCATACATCCTTGCTCTCTCGGAGTGCCAGGTACAGAGCGCCAGAAAGCAATTTGAAGCTAACGTCACAGTGAGACCCGATACATAGGACCGGGAGCAAGAATACGGTCCTGGAGATACGGCGCAGTCCCTCTAAGGCGGTTCTTAGGTCAGCACCATGGCTGTCGCCTACGACTGCATCTTCTAACCAGTTGTTCGGTTGGACTACTGGAATAATGTTCGCTTTAGAGTGGTTCGAATGTGGATCGAAATTCTCGAATGTGTAAGGAGTAGCCACGTGCACGCCAGTCATAGTGACGAAGAGGAATTAATTTCGTGCAACAGATCGAGTATTAGTTATAGCTTTTACTGGCGACGATGCGGGTGGCTGAGCCTCGAGCATCGAATGTTCCGCTTAACGGTGACGCCGCGGCACTGAAAATGGCAGGCGGAAGGAGGGGAGAGGTGAGACCTCGAGTAGTTGACGTTGACGAGGTAAACGTGCGCTTTACCGATATAGTACCGTAAAGGATGGGCGCTCTTGCAGCTCATAGTGTGACCGTGTCTGTTGGACTGGCTTGAGGCGAGGTGATCACCTTTACGGCGCGTAGCTAAGACGTTTTGCACACCCTCGTCGTAGCCGCGCCTCTATTGTAATCCTGTGTTTCTATAATAACGTCACTTACATTCGATAAGCATAAACTAAGCATAGGGTAGCAGGCGGTATGGCCAAAATTTGGGACTAGTGGACGGAGAGT
>KV417511.1:501128-513609 GCA_001630335.1 Athelia psychrophila | reverse complement strand
AGTGTCGAAAGGCTACGAGCACCTCCAAGCGAAGAGGGTTTTATATCTAGAGCATTTATGTAAGTGGCAAGTTTCCACTTCGGTATTGTGAGGACCGCATCATGACTAGGGACTCCGTGCGTCGGTGCGTAGTCTTCTCTGGGCCCCATCACTTACTAAACTCTACATACCGAGCATCAAGACGCAACTAGGGCTAAGGTCTTCCTTCGATGTGAGTGTGATGGTGACATCTATCATTCATAATCTCACTTCAGTTTCTCACAGGGAAGGGTCATCCGAATACTCCCTACTGATCGGTTCCTCGTGTTTGAATTTGCGGAAATCAAGATTTACGACATCCCTATTTTCGAAACTGTGCCTGTCTAGGACCAAAACCGAGGTCTCCTTGCCACTCCCCGCTATTCCGTTCGGCTGCCCGGAAGTCGGCTTGCCAGCAACACTATCTCATCGATCGTCATTCAACCGTTGAATATCTACAGTCTCATCGCCTGCACAGACGCCGGCATCCTCGCGGTGACTCTCTCGCCAGCAGCCTCACATATCAGCGTTCTATTCACGTTGGTGGACGAGCCTGCCTTGGCGATTGATACACAAATTACCGATGTGCAGGTGGACTGGCACAGGACATACATTCAATACTACAAAGACGCCCTGGCTGTGAGTTACGATACGCGGCAGCATATCGTTCAGCCTATAACAGTTGCGGCAGAGAGCTGCAGACGCGTTATGATCACAAATGAAGAGTATTTGTCGATGATGGACGAGAGTAGTGGTCGGGTGGTCATGCAAAAAAGTGAATCGTTGCTAACAGTCTACTATTACTCGCTGTACGATGTAAACAAATAGAGAATACATCACTTGGCTAAAATATCGACAAGATCTGGCCTGCGAAAATACAACATTGAGTTGAATCGAAGTCAAATGAGAGGTCAAGCACTCCTCCCTTGCTGCTGTCCATCTAGATTAAGTCTGACGACTCCAAATATCCACTCGGTTCTGTTTTCAAGTATGGACGATGTTGAAGGTCGGCCACTAATGGTAGGGCTGAAGAAATACACCCACTAGGGGCATTGGCCAATTTTCAATCTTAGAAAAACCTTCAAAATTCGAGTTGGATAGAGAAATTTCTACACATTTTCTCGTTCGCAAAATCTGAACAAAAGGATTATTCTTCTGAGCCACAAAATGGTGGTTCCCGTGCCAAATTCGCCCAATAGGGCAAAGCAAAATTCATTATTTTGGTAACATTTTTAGACTTCTTCTAAGGTCGAAAATAGGCCAATGCTCCCAGTGATTGAGATCACATCACTATTTAAGCTGATGTGTTACGCTGCAACATTTTGTGCTGCCTCAGGCTGTTGAGGCAGGTGGTCCACCAATTTCTGGCGGATATTCTTCCATTCGATGAATAAGACAGGATAATCCATACAGTATCACCAGAATCCTCGGCAAATTCCAGGATCCTTGTGACTTTACGATAGATTCTCCGCCTTTCGCTTTGCCATCCATACTGCATCGTTGAGAGTGTCTGAACGCTGGAACAGATGCATACGTATCATTGATACGTAGCATTGATACGTAGCATTGGCATCCCACGCCACGGCGGCCCGCAAGGCCCAGCTCCACTACGCCGCCCGATTTGGTCAATGACACTTCTGGAATCCTATGCTTGTACATACATGATACATAACGACATAGCATCGGGTGGCTCAGTGAACTGGTGATTGGAGTCAAAGTGAGGCAATTATTGTACTCATAATATGCAGGGAGTCTCATAGCCAAATAATACAATATTATACATACAGGTGAAAGTGGCAGCACTATGTAGAGCGAGAAGTCAAGCCAAAGTCAAGCTCTGTGCCGATTCAGAGTGCCGGTTGCGGCCTTTAGCATACATAACGGGATGAGATAATATTAATATTATGTAATCTGGTGTTTCCCGCTTGGCTTCTGTTCCCTTCTGTTCCCCCAACTGTTCCCAAGAGCTGAGCTGAAATAAATATGATATGTATATGACTGACTTCTGGCACATACCGAGCAGGAATCAGTGCCAGTAGGTGACTACCACTGGGTACCCCTTTCAAGTCAGCCACAATGAGTGCGCAGTTACATACAATTAGTATAGACTAGCTCAGGCACGAGGCGCGAGGCGACGAGAAGCCGAGGCCTCCTGCCGTTTTGTACTATAGCCGTGGCAACAATGATACATAGCAATGATACGTACGCATCTGTTCTGGCACCCCGACTTTCTGGCATCGTTTAACAACTCCTTTGATTATTTTCACGTCTCCTTCGGGAGCTTTATCCAATTGGCCAGTGCTGATCAAGTGCTGATACTTAGAGTGTTTCGATCAATTCATCCAGCGCGACGACGATCGCCATGTCATCAACAGATTTTAAAGAGTCCGAGCGCTAAACAGACGACTTGGACGCGTCGCGCGCCGACGACGACTACGACTGCCAGGCCTACTGGCTCCCACTGGTACACTGCGACCTCCGCCTGCTAAATCGTCTAAACTATAGGAGCACGTTTAAGGCCTCCACGGATCCAAGCTATGGTCAGACCAGTGATTCTTGCCCTCCCAGGTTTCCCATATATCTTCTTCCATCAATTTTTTGCGACAATGAGTGAGTAAACAGAGGTTAGACACCAACCACTTGAAGCTCATGAGTGTCCTAGGATGGTTGTTTGAATTTCTAGGCGTTATATCACCTCGAAGATGTCACTTGACAGAGTTGCCAACTGAAGTGATCGAAGAGATATTAAAACATGTTGAGTGGCAGTCCTTGCTATGCCTGCGCGCAGTGAGTGCATTATAAACATCGAGATGGAAACACCCTAACATTACTAGTCGTGCGCCAGATTAAACATGGTCTCCAGGTCGCTCTCCGTTTGGCGTGGACAGTATGCAAGATATATGACGGCCAACCCAAACGCAGCGCCCCTTGACGCCCCAATGGATATGCATTCCCCTACTGAACTGGAGGAGGTGGTCCTTCAGCGATCTGCTGTCGACCAAGGCTGGCTCGCGAGGGCGGAGCGTCCCGTATCAACGACCGTCATTCCCCATGTGGAAGCAAATCGGGCCACCCTTCATATTGTGGCAGGAGGGCGATGGCTTCTTTCGAGTATCCAAGGCTCCATCACCGCTTACGACTTGGACAGCCCAAGCGCCCCGGGGAAACTCGTCATACCCAAACCTATTGTAGGACAGGCGACAACAAATTTGTCGATTGACGTCTTGACGGATACCTCCGCACTCACCTTTAATATAGCCATTGAACAGGGCAGTCCAAGTACGGTCTGGTGTCCGGTCAAATTGCTTGTTCTCGATGCTTATTGTCTATACAGTGAACTATGACGAACCTCCGTGGTGGACAAATTTTTGGCAGGTCAAAATGCATGGTTGTGGATCTGACGCTGAACTGCGAGCCATCCATCTCACATCATTCACTACCCCAAGTCTATTCAGGGGCATGGTCGCGTGCCTCAGTGGTCAGCACTACGCCAGGAGTTTCAGGTCTACCGGGAGCGGAAGGTTTCACGAGATATATATGTGGGGGGAGACGAACCTGCACGAGCATCGCAAAGCTGTGATGAGGTCTACATCTGTGAGTGTGGTAGTGACTTGCATTTTGCCGAACTTAACTCTGAGTTTTCATAGGGAAATGCCATACGAATACTTCCGAATGGCAAGCTCCTGGTTTTCGATCACACAGAAATGCAAATTTACGACATCCCTCCTTTCGAAACTGTGCCTGTCTGGGAACAGAACCGAGGTCCCCTTGCCACTCCCCTTTACTCTGTTCTGCTGCCCGGAACTCGGATTGTTGGCGGAAATAGCTCGTCGATCGTCATTCAACCGTCGAATGCGTACAGTCTCATCGTTTGCACGGACGCCGGCATCCTCGCGGTTACACTCTCACCAACAGCCTCGCATGTCCGCATTCTGTTCCCTTTAACGGACGAGCCTTCCTATGCGCATGAAACACATTTGACAGACGTACGGATGGGATGGCGAAGGGCATACATTCAATACTACGAAGACGCCCTGGCTGTGAGTTACGACACACAGCAGCATCTCGTTCAGCCTACGACAGTTGTGGCAGAGAGCTGCGCGTTCAGACGCATCATGATTCCAAATAATCCAGGATACAAGTCGTTGACGGACGAGAGCAGTGGTCGGGTGGTCATGGTCAAATCTAAATCGTCTATAATAATATACTATTATTCGCTATACGACGTCTATAAATAGCTAATACACATGACTTTATAAGAGATGACATTGATGATGATAAGCTCTGTGGTGGGTCTGTAAAAATATAATATGTTGAGTGTCGGCCGACAGTATCGCGCGTGAGTACTCACCCAGACGTTGATCTAAAATGCGGGTTTGCAACCCGGAAAGCTTGCTAGAAATAATATCTCACCAATCGTTGTCCAACGTTCAACGTACAATATTCAGCCCTTGGATATCCTCCCGATCACACTACTGCCAGCAGCCTCACACGCCCGTGTTCTACCTACGTTACCGGACGAGCTTTCCTGGGAGGGCCGTATATAATTGACAGATTACGAATGCCGAAGGGCATACCTACATTCGATACTATGAAGACGCCCTGGCTGTAAGTTACGATACACAGTAGCATACGGTTCAGCCTATAACAGTCGTAGCAGATAGCTGCGCGTTCAGATATGTCATCATTACAGATATATGTATCGATGGCGGACGAGAGGGGTGGTCTGGTGGTCTCGAAAAACAGGGTATCGTTGCTGCCCGTCTACTATCACTCACTGCGCGATGTACACAAATAACAGCGACGATATCACCTTGTCAAGATATCGACAAGCTCTGCGGTATTTCGGTTGGTCTGCGCAAAGGTAAGACGTTGAGTGCCGGCCGACAGTATCAAGTGCGAGTACTCACCCAGACGTAAAGTGCGTTCATCAAAAGTATGTGCTCGCCTTCTTTCTCAAATGACAGCATGGGTGTATGCAAGCACTTCCTCTCCTCATGTGATGTGGATTCATTTGATGTGACATATACCACCCCAAAGATCCATTGTTTGCCGTTTGAAAGGATGAACGCTACGGCCGAAACACTTCCCGGGCCTTTGAAAGTAACCCTAAGGATATGATTAGGGAAAATGACAGATGTAATGTTGATCTGGACTTACGCTGCAAGACTTTCTGCCGCCACTTGCGCTAGGTGACTCATTAAATCTTCATGAAGGTTCTTCGCTTCGAGCAACAAGAGAAGAGTGCTGGTGATATCACGGATATGACGCATCTCCAGGAGCGCCTCTAAATTCTTGATGGTGTGTATGTTCATGCGTTCCCCTAAGGGATGTTATCATTTCCTCTGGATATGCTGATCGGCACTGCTTACCAGCAATTGCTCCGGCCTGAGCACTTTGAACCGTCCAAGTTACGTAATCGGTGCGGCCAGTGAACCTTGTATCAATGCATTTACCACGCACAACAACTGCAGCCTGCGAAGATTGAGATATAACTAGTTCGGGGAAAAGTTGAATAGCGAGACCCATGTCGCCGCAAATAAACATGAGTGTGAGGATCCATTGGTCGATAACAATTCTCGCCGAGGCTTCAGGCTGGGGTTAAGGGTTAGAACATAGGGAAACAGTAACAGACTGCAGAACGCACTACGTCATTTACTATCTTGAACATCATCTTGATTTTGCCACGAACCTCGCGGTAGTCGAATTCTTCAATTTTGAGCAAGTTACCGGCAGAAATTCCAGGCTTCTTTACCAAGAACGACTTCTTCATCTTAGCCTTGAAAGTATCTTCTACGAGCTTTTGCTCGGGGACCATGTCAGCGTCCTTCAGGTGCTGCATTGTGGTCGTGGAGAACGTCACAGACTATACATATCTCAGATAAGTGTGACCTCCCTTGGAATAAAGATGATAAAAATTACCTGTACTTTCCGATGCGGATCTGTCTTCTTCCGCTCTGCCTTCCATGCTGCAGCTTCCTTGGAGCGTTCGACAACTTCTTCAATCATCCTAACGTCTTCTTCCGGAATTTCATCAACTTCGCCATTGCTGATTGCAGAGAGGGTTTCCTTCAAGTCATCCACCGCGACCCCCAATCGTGAACTAGTATTGGATGAATTGCTAGCAGACTTCTGATGTCCGAGGCGGCGTGTGGTTGATGCAGAGAATCCGGTGTGGCTGACACCCTGAAAGTCGCCAGTCGACCTTCTGCGCCCAAGGCGGCTTGTGGCTGAAACGGAGGATGCAGCGGATGTGGAGGCGGAGGACATGGTGGTACAGGTGACGTATAAAGGGGCGGAATTCTTGACAGAAAAAGATAGTTGCGTCCATATAAGAATGATATCGCAGTGTGTGTCCAAACCACCATCGGATCCATCTTCGCATGTTCTCACAAGGCGATGCAAAGATCAATCGGCAGGACACGCAGGAGAACACGCGTTGCATTCGAGACTTGCTTTATTTGCCACAAATCTGCTGAGTCATGTGAAAGGTAACACAGTGACTGAGGCTGTCGTGGCGCGGCTCTCGTCAGAAGCAGCTAGGAAGGATGTATCGGACTGCTATTGACATCAAACAGAAATGCGCCTACCAGGCATTGTAGGAGTCAACCGGGCGAATTCGTCTATCCTGCGTGATGATGATAACGATCTCGCCATCTGCAGTGCTCATAAGAATCTAGAGATCTGGGGCATCCATCCCCGGAGCGGCTATGCGGGGATCATCATCAGTGGAAGCGTGTATATACATGGAAAACACGCACAAAAAACCATAAAGAGATCGGAGCACCCACTCCGGGAGCGATTGTGCGGAGATCATAAGTGGCAGCATGTACATACATGGAAAAACGCTCCCCATAAAAAGCTGTGCATGAGATCCTTGGTGGCAAATTAGACATACCCGGACGACACGCACTACGCGAATGTTGCCCTAGATCGCCATCATGATGGAATGGAAGGAGGAATGCAGGCTGACACGAGGTGCGCAAGATCAGAAGCCGATTGCATTAGAACTCAGCGGCATCGACATTCTACGTGCGTAGAGGGCCCAATTTGGATTTCGTGCCACTGCTAGCTGCCACTCAGCACATCCGTCTGAGTTCGCGATCGAGATCACTTGCATGAAGCTTCCGAAGAGCTACGCACGCAGTGGCTGAAAAACTAGAGAAGTTGTGATACAAGAGATGCCCAAGGTAAACGCCGTGTGCCGTCCCAGTTCGAGCCGTTCGAGGCACAGTGTCGACAGCAAGTTAGGAGTCCCAGGGTGCGATGTTGCCTCATTGGGTGTATTGTGAGCCCTCTAAGTCTTCAACGCGAAACCCGCAGGTGTAAGTTCTTGGACAGCCTTGGAACGAGTTGAGATCGAAATATGAGTTTGCAAGTTGCTCCGGGGTCTCGGATAATAACAGACTTCTCGTCGGACTTCATCTCAAAACCTACTTTGGCCGGTAACCGTTCGGCGAGCAGCTGGCTTCTACGCGAGCCTCGGGAGCAGGTGCCAGGTGCGGCACGCTGGACCCTCCCGGGCCTCCTGGGTAAACCCTTTCGCTCTCCGATACTGTTGGGCCAATCGTTATCAGAAGTCGTATTAGTTTCCTTTTGAGCCTTTTAATCGGAACTATTCAGGCTTAGCAAGCGACTCACTGGGGTGCGCCAAAGCCACATATTTCCCGCTGGTTGAGCACATTTACATGTAGCGTGAGGAATGTCGGGAACACTGAGCGCTCAGTAAGTGCATTGCTGTTGAGGCCCTAGCGCGAGGACCGAGCCTTTGAGTTTGGGCCGCTCTGGAGCCTCTACTATAGTGGTCTTCTAGATGACTCTACCAGTAACCAGCTTGACCACCAGGGGTCCTCGATCCACGAGTTCACGAGTATCGGGTATCGATAGTTTCCCAGTTCAGAGAGTGAGGAGTCGCGAAGGCCGCTGAAAATCCAAGTGCAGCAAGTAAGCAGCGGGTGCAAATGCATCGCGTAACCACTGGCCATCCTACGAACTTCGAAAGTCTTGAACGATTACTAGTCTTTTGTCTATTGCACACTTGTGGGTGCAGTGGCGTACACACGCATGAGATTTTGTCTGATATAGACCTCTGGGAGACTTGGACGCTGGACTAATGACAATGGGGAGACTCGGATGGCCGTGGCGGGACTCAGGAGGGGTTCGAAACCGTCCGATTGGTTTGACTCAGGCACCATCAAATTCACGTGATATAATGATCCCGGAAAGGCAATGTGGCTGAAAATATCTTTAGCTTCTCTCTCTTTCAATTTGCCTCCGATCCTCTGCCTGAGTTAGACCAATCGAACGGTCGGGCAACCGGTATCACATCCTGCCAAAGCGTCTTGATTCTGGGAACACGCTTGGAGTCTCCGCGTATCCCATATATTCCCTCACCAAGTTGGCTGCAGGATTGTTCAATTTTTTGCGACAATGAGCGAGTAACAACGAGTTCAGACACCAGACACTGCAACTGATGATCTTGCTGTTTTTTTTAGGAGAGTTGCTCGAGTTTCTAGCCATTGTACCATCTCAGAGATGTCCCCTGACCGAGCTGCCCACAGAAATGATCGAAGAGATACTGAAGCACATTGGCTGGCAAACCTTGCTACGTATGCGCACTGTGAGCTCATTGATATTCAAGTTGGGCACATTCAGCCGAAAGGCTCTGACCTTCCTTAGTCGTGTACCAGATTAAACACGGTCTCCAGATCGCTCGCCGTTTGGCGCGCACAATACGCAAGATACACGGCCGCCAACCCAGGCAGCGCGCCCTTCGACGCCCCCGTGGATAGCTATTCGCCGTCTGAGCTCGAGGAGGCGGTTCTCCAGCGATCTGCTGTCGAGCAGGGCTGGCTCGCGCGGGCGGCGCACCCCGTATCAGCGGCCACCGTCCCCCACGCGGACGCACACCGCGCCACGCTCCATATCGTAGAAGGGGGGCGGTGGCTGCTGTCGAGCGTCCGGGGCGCGGTCACCGCCTACGACCTGGACAGCCCACACGCCCCTGGGACGCTCATCGTCGCCACATATGCAGGGATGCCTGCTCTGGGTCTAGCACTGGCGACGACGAATTTGGCGGTTGAGGTCTTGAAGGATACCGCCGCGCTCGCCTTCAATATGGCTATTGCGCAGGGCGGTTCAGGTGCGGTATGGCGCTCGGCCGGCCTGCTTGCGCTTGATCGCTTAATATAATGATGTCTATACAGTGAATAGTGACGAGCCTCCATGGTGGACGCGTTTTTGGCAGGTCACGATGCACGGGCGTGGGCCCGGCGCGGAACTGCGGGCCAGCCCTCTTGCGTCCTTCACCACCCCCGGCCCATTCTGGTGCCAGGCCGCCTGCCTCGGGGGCCCGCACTATGCCAGGAGCATCAAGTCCTTTCGCGCCGGGATTTTCCACGAGGTGTATTCGTGGGGAGAAACCAACCCGCTCGAGCATCGGGAGGCCGTGATACGGTGCCGAGACTGGGTGGGTGTGATCACTGATGGCGACCTGTATTTTGCACACCCTGACTCCGATTTTTCACAGGGAGACGTCATCCGCATACTCCCGGCTGGCAGACTCCTCGTATTCGACTCGATGGAAGTCAAAATTTACGACATCCCTCCTTTCAGAACTGTTCTCGTCCCGGACCAGCACCACGGCCCAGTGCCAGTTTCCACCCCTATCTACGCCGTGCTGCTGCCCGGAAATCGGCTTGTCAGTGCCAAAGTGTCGTCCATCCTTGTGCAGCCGCTGGGCACCTACAGCCTCGTCGCGTGCACCAACGCCGGCATCCTCGCGGTGACGCTCTCGCCCACAGCCTCGCACATTCGCGTTCTGTTTACGCTGCCGGACGAGCCTGCCCATGCGCACGATACGCAGTTGACAGACGTTACGGTCGGATGGCGCAGGGCGTATATCCAGTACTACGAGGACGCCCTGGCCGTAAGTTACGATGCGCGGCAGCATATCGTGCGGCCCACAGCGGCGACAGGTGCGGGGGAGGGCTGCGCGTTCAGACGCGTCGTGATTCCGAATGATCAAGGATATCCGTCGATGGTGGACGAGAGCAGCGGCCGAGTGGTCATGAAAAAAAGCAAATCGTCGCTAGTCGTCTACTACTACTCGCTGTACGACGCCGGTAAATAGGCGATGCAAATATATAATCGGGACTGGGATAATATCTCGACAAGCTCTGCTGTAGTTCGGGTGGCCTGTATAAAGGTAACATGTTATTATTAAGTTCCGGCCGACAAAGCTCACCTGGCAGATGTACACTGCGTTCATCAAAAGTACGTGCTCCGAGTCGTCTTCTTCCTCAAATGACAGCATGGGCGTATGCAAGCACTAGCCCGCTCGATTTGACTTGCCTTGCACGACCCCAAATATCCAGTCCATGCCGTTCGCAAGTATGATTCTATGAAGGCTATAGCCGAAACGCTGTTTTTGCCTTTGATAGTAATGCCCAGAAAATACGATATTAGTAGTGGAAAGGGCACGTCTGTGATGCTAATATCTTACCCTGCAAGGCTTTGTGCCGCTATTTGCGGTAGGTGATCCATTAAGTTTTCATGGAGGTCCCGGGTGGCGGGAGGCTGCATATAGACGGTTGAATGATAGGGGTGCAGCTGCACAGCAATATTAATGTGTTTTGATCAAGCATGACGTCGACGCGACCAGCTCTTGAAGTAAGGGGATGAGATGTCGATTATTATGAGCCCATTGCTATTACATGGGCTCTATGGTGCCATATTGCCAAGTAAGAGCGTGCCAAGAGCCGCGTATTGTGAGCTGCTAATTTTAGACCCCAGGCACCTCCTGACTGCGGCGAGACAGGTCCATATGACATCAGAATTGTAACACGTCCATGTCGACTCCATTGTCACCGCAGTCGACAGACTAGAAGATTCAGGTTCAACGTTAACTGCGAGGAGAAGCAGAGATCTAGACAGCTGCCACAGCTGCGCAGTGAAATCGCGAGCATGTATTGCGATAGGACGCCGACGCCCCAGCCTGCTGAGCAGATTGGATGATTCAACCGGGTGATTCGATAACCGATTACTGTTTTCGGGGACACCGGAGCACTGCTATCGTGAATAAGGTTGCCACCTGACAACCAACGGCCGCTCCATAATCCGCCCCCCCATCTCCTCCTCCTAACCCTATACCCGCCCGCGCCCGCGCCTGACACGCCTCTCGGGCATCTAGAGCACGTCGACCTTCCACACGCCCGGCTACCAGCGGAGCGCGAAGTGCTGCCACTGGTGGGTGCCGAAGCGCAGCGCGCGGAGGAGCCTGCGCGGGCCGCGCGCGTACGCGTGCTGCACGTCCATGCACGGGACGAGTAACGCGCGCCCGTCGCCGGGCGGCGCAGCTCGCGGCGCTCCGCCTACACGTGGAAGTGCGGGCGCAGGCGCAGGCGGAAGCGGGGGGGACGCCGCAGCCGCTCCAACCCGCTCCTCCGCCACCGCCCCACGCGCCGCCACCCCCGCCCCCGCAGCTGCTGCCGCTCCCGCCCGGGCGCGGCCGCCTTCACCTTCAACCACTTCGCCGCCCTGAACGCCAGCCGCCCCGCCCCGAGCTAACGCCCGCGCGGCCGCCGCTCCCGCCGCCACCTCGACCGCCCGGGCCACCCCCAACTCCCCCAGCATCGCCGGCTCGAGCTCGTACCGCGGGAGGAGCTCGCACTCCACCGCGCGCTTGGGCGGCCGCTGCTGCACGAGCTTCTGCGTGTGCGCGCGCTCCGCGGGACGGGGAAGAGGACGAGGAGGACGCCGCCGCGCGCGCAGGCGCCCCTGTAGCCCCACGCGCCCCCCCTCCTCCTGCGACTGCCACTACCGCGTGGCCCCGCGTAGCGTCAGCATGAGCTTGAGCTCCGGCACGAGCACCACCAGCACGCGCCCCCGCCGCAGCAGCCGCAGGCGCCGCTCGCCCCTCTCCGCGTCCCACCCGGCGAACTCCAAGTGCTCGCGGACCTCGCAGCAACAGCCGACGCTCCTGACGCGTGCTACAGTCGTAACCACAAATCGGATGACGACTTAACTGCATGGAGGAACGAGAACCGCTAGGTCGAGAACTGCTGGAGGCCGCACTCGAGCAGATGACGTGGGAAGAGCAGGAAGAGCAGGCGGAGGCAGGTGCGTCCGGGCGAGCGCTGGTGCGGCTACAACCCGGGTTTCTCGCATAGCTGGAAGAAGAAGGCGGGCCGACACGGACACAGCAACTCCAGCGGGTACAGCTACTGCTGCCGCGGAAGTAACGCGACGACCCGGTATCGCCGCCGACAAGCTGCTGCTAATCAACCGTAGCAACTAAGCACGTCCCGTCCTTCTCTCTGCCTATAACTACCTACTGATTCCGATTGGACATGCTCTACACAAACACAGTCACGCGCGCTCCATGCCGCGGTAACTGTCCAAGGCGCACGCTAAGGTACACGGCATGACCGACAACATGGTCGAGCTATCGCACCGGTATGAC
>KV417511.1:434468-500687 GCA_001630335.1 Athelia psychrophila | reverse complement strand
TCTTATTCGAGTGAGCTACTTCATAAGTGGAGACCGAAGAAACCGCCGGGAGCAGCGAGAGCGTGGCCGAAAGTAGTTACGTGTCCGATTACACATGCCTGTCACACCACCGCATAGTACCTCATTCGGCTCACGACAAACTAGAGGTTCGAAAACCGATTACAAAGCGCGAAGGATCCGCCTCGTTGCTGGACACACAGACCTAGACAAACGTGCATAAGGTTGGGCACATTCATGAGGCAAAGAATACTGTACGATAGGACCGATTAACCCCAGTGCTAGGGAGTATCTGAAGAGGGTTACAGAAGGCCCATGTCGCTTTGGGCATTGTGATGTAGAAGCTGGCACTTCTGATGAAGGTGTTGGCGATGTTGATGGAGCTCGAGACGGAGTAGATGAGGCAGAGCGTGCTTCAAGTTCATGAAACCACAGTCGCTCAGTACGCGACTTAAGCCTTCATGGCGGACCGGACCTCAAGATTTGTGGCTAATATGCACCGGACGATGGTCGTCGTAACTACATACAGGGGAGTCTATGCTTAACAAGAGAGTAAGACTACCTTGAGAGATCATGAAACAGCCCTTCCCTAAATTGTGAAAGGCACAGGGGAAGGAGTACCTCGCATAGAGCGGGGGGCGCTGACCTGAATGCCCATACTTAACCGACGATAACTTACAGGCGCTGGGTCGACTGACCTTGAGTAGGCTTATCCGCGGAAACTAGGATGGATGAACCGACCGGAGTGCTGCTAGCACTTGATGTAGTGGTCGTTTCCGCCAATACGGCAGCAGCTGGCATTCACGGGAAATGGGTACGAAATAAGGTCGCGAGAGATATTGAAATGGAAATAGATCGGGTGTTGATGTACTAGATGCTGTTACGACGTTAATCGTCGTGTTGATGCATTCGCAGTTACGTAAATACCCTACTAGACCGAACGACTGAAAACAATAGAAGTCGAAGGTTTGTACAGGCACGTCGAGGAGACGCGTAATTTATGCTATATTGACTGGTTGGCTATATCCCACCTGATTGAACCGGTGACTCAAACAAGCAGCAAGTTATATAGGACGGAACCTTGGAAGCGACTACGATTATTAAAGAAGGTCTTTAGCTTGGGGTTGCAGTAGAAGCTAACGTACTTGCTCGGATTGCCTTAAAGCCGGCGATGGTGTAAGAGCGACCATTCTATATTTTAATTCGACACGTAGAAGAGAAGATTAGGTGTCTCGTCTACGTTCGTCGTCACTTGCCATAGGCACGGCGGCCACGGTGGTGGGTCGAGTAAGATCCACGCGTTTGACGGTTAGGATGAGTAAATACTATGACTTGCTCTGTGATAGCAGTGCGTCAACTTCCGTGGAGCACCTGGCCGCGTACCTGGACCCAGAGTAGCCCGTTGTCGCGACATAAGCCGCCATAGCAGCTGGGGGTATTATTGTGACGGTAACCATAAATGACATAAAAGTAGCCATCTCTGAGGAAGAGTGCGTCGAACGCTGTCTTTACGTGGTCATGGAGCTGAGTCTACCAAGCCCTTGCTCGCGTTGAACGCACAGCTGCTGGTAGCCGCGACTTGCGGAGCGGCAGCGGTGTAGCACCGACGTCCGGTTGCCGGACTTCCCGAAGGAGCCGCTTTAGCCGCGCCCGTTGTTGTGACTGACGTAGTGACGGCATATGCCGCGGGACCTTAGATACGTCCTCAGGCCGCGTACCTAGCCGCGCGACACCACCCGACGGCCGGGGACCACCCCTCTACGATGAAGTGCCCGTAGCTCGGCGGGTGGCCACCCCGCCAGCGCCGGGACGAGGGGGTCCGTGAGCTCGGGAAGAACATTTCACGCTCTATCTCCGACGGCCCAGAGTCGGTGTAAATCCGTACCAAGTATGTCTCTTTACACTATTGCATATATATATATAAAGGTACACGCACCCGAGTGAACCTCACGACACACAACGAACGAACAGGTCGCACGTCGATGAACGCCTTTAAAGCAGCAACACATTCACAAGCGGCGGACCTAGTCGGAATGGGCCCAAGCGTAGAGTCATAAGGGCATCCCTTTCGCGAGACAGCTCTGCGCGGGAGGAATCTTTAAGCTTACCGCTCTTTGCGTCCCAGGTTAGAGCAGACTCGACGCAGACGGTGACATTTTAGTGAGCTGAAGTTGGGGTATCTTTCATTATTCGTTTTTACCGGCACGTTGGAAAAGCTCGTGGTGACGTGTACAACATCCTCTTACAGACCGGGCCCACGGCAGAAGCTCTCAGTGTTGGGCGATAACTACGAACAACCGCGCGACTATTTGGTGAAACGAATATGAAGTTCAATATGAATCAGAGGTCATGGAGATTGTTGTACGTGTGGGGGGCTACTAACTCGGTCAGGTTTCCTATCTATCATGTATGTTTGCGTCGGGCGAGGTGAGCATGAGCATGTGTATTGTATTGTTTTCTACGTCGTCTTTCAGACAGGTGTGCGTGTGGTAGCGGTGGTGGTGGTAAGAGTTTGTCGGCGGAGGGGGGAGAGGCGGAGGGGACGGCGGCTGCCGGCGCTCTACGGCGCGTTTTTGCGCCCGGCCTCGCGTCGCTCGGGGGCGCCGCGCGAGTGTAGGCGGTCGGGCAGGGGCGGCGGTGGGGGGGGCAGGGGCAGGCACCTGCAGCTGCGCGCCAACAGCGGGAGGAAGAGCCCGCGCGAGCCGCCCTAGCACCACTAGGCGTCGTCGCTCCACATGCGACGTGTAGCGTTTTTCGTCTTGTATTCTTAGCACTCCCAATACCTCTTTTACTCGTGCGTGCAACGGACGTCTGCCCCGTCTTGGTCGGGAAGCGGAACGCGAAGGCGGCGGGGACGCGCGGGTGGGGGAGAGCTTGGTATTGCCCAGATCTGCAGGCTGCAAGCCATGTATATGTAGGCCATGGAAAAACTCTATGGGATCCGCTGATAGGCCGACAAGTACCCAGCTTCCCGACAGAAAGACACAAGATCATATGATGTCCGTGCGGGTTTATTGGATCATTCAATAATGCCGCGTACCGAGACCAGCAACAAACGAAAGTCCAAGCCGACGGCCTTATCCACTAGCTAGTAACCAGCTAGTGAAGACTCCAATACTGCCAGTGCCACTGAACACCAGCAACCGATTATTCTGGGGTTCAGAGTATCTTCCCTCTTGAGACGGCCACTCACAGACATCGTGATCGTTTGTAAATGACGAGAAGATGTTGACAGCTGTTGTAAATGGTTTAACAAAGGAGAAACTATGGCCTCTAACAAGCCTCGGATCGACTCGGAGGTAACCGGCCCGTGCGGTCGTGCTTTGCCGCGCCGCGCGCCGCATTCCCCACGAATTGCTTCTAGCGAGACCATTTCTCCGTCTTTCCTCCTCAATGTTTTTTCAGGAAGAGCTGTATATGACAGAAAACATTTCCAGAATTTTAAACAATTTTAGACATCCTTCGTTGAGCGGGATGTACCGGAAGAGCAGGTGGTCAAAATGACTCGACACGCGTTCCTGCAGCGTTCAGCCCCTCAATTAATACACAATCATTCTTACAAGTGGACGACAGCACTGTTGAACGATAAACAACTGTAAGTTGAGACGAGAGCAGATTATAAGTATACGTGCAGGCAAATTTCACGATGATTGCAATCTGGGGATGTACGGCAGTGCTTGAAGCATGTACTTGCATCGGATCCACACGATAACTGTGCCGAAATAAATATTTATGATCAGATTTATAGCGTGAGCATAGAGAAAGAACAGCGTACGGTCTATGGCAAAAGCTGGTTGGCAAACATCGACCATATCACGCCGTTGCCCGCTACCATAGCCGCATCACGATCCCCTTGCTCTGGAAGCCCGTAATTGTGATCCACGGCAGAATTTTGCGTGTATGTTTCGGTATGGTGAAAGTCGGTATCAAACTCGTGACCAAAAGATGGCGTATTGAATAAAGACCAGTCAGACATTCCTTGATCTTCACCACCGGCATGGCTCATGATGAGAGTCGACAGGTCGAAATCATCGCCATTCTGCGTAGTGGGAGCAGGAGCTACTGCGTCTAGAGTGATGTCAAATTTGGCAGCAGCATTGGGTTGATTTGAGTCGGCAGTAACAGGGGAGGAAATGGCAGATTGAGCCCCCAGCGAGTGCGAGGCTGGCCGCGGAGTGACAATAGATTGCCGACCACCTAGGATCACGAGCTCATTTGGTTCCGCATCATTTTCGTTTGGCAAGACGCCGGGCTGGGGACTATTAGAATGAAACGCCACAAACGCAACCTGGGACCGTTTCAGCAGCCTTTGAAGCATGGTCTGTTTATTTTTGTTAGCAAATTCATCGTAGGGCGTGGAGATAATTGTACCAGCGCAGATTGTGCCCACCCCTCATTTGAGCAAACCATCTCGAAAAACCTTACAGCGAGCTCCAAACCAGGAGCAGCCTCTTGTGCCAAAGTGCTACCCGGGCTTTCGATAATCAGAGCGGCGAGTACAACACATGCAGAGAACATCCCAGACCAAAAGTGACGCTGTTGCTTCGCGGTCTCCGGGTGATCGTCGTACAGATCTTTCAGACCGCATACCATCCGGTAAGCACTTTTGTAGGACGCCATCACCGAAGGGCCGTATTTGTGCTTCAATGGATTAAGTGGTTCTTCGTGGATCGCCCGAGCGAAATAACTTCGATGGATGTAAAGGAGATCTGCTGCTTTGTCAGAATTTGTGTCCTTATAAAATGAGGATTAACTGACGCGCTTCAACCAAACCGAGGGTAGTATATTGATTCGTGGCTGTATATGGGTCAGAAGACCAGGATTGCTTGCTCTGCGTGTTATTCATAGGAGCTTTGAGGTGTTCCGGAATAGTCACTTGACGAATCTTCTTATCCAACTCCAACAAATCTGAATATGAGGATTTTTTGACGCCAAAAACGTAGTGCATGATCGGCGTTAGCGCAGAGACTGCAACCTGGAATTTCCATGCGTGGACTGTGTCGCGTTGGTGTCGCGTAATTGAGCACATTGTTATGACGGTTCGCGCTGCCACTCACACCCAAGTTCCTTTGTGTCGGCTGATAGAACAGTGGGGTCGGGGTCCGTAGGATACCTGCAGTCGGTATATTGTAAATCTATAGACGGTGGGCGACCGGTCTTAATGCTCTAAAGCATGGTGTCAGGGTAACGGTGTGGCAATGTTGATAGAGCTCAAGCAACTCACCGACCACGCGTCATAAGTGTATATCTCCCACCACAAAACGCGGCGGCGCTGGATCTCATCCTGATCCATGTTCCAACCTGCACTATCCCTTTCTGCATTAGGATAGCGTCAATTTACCATTCATGGCAGAAAATATAGAAGTTTTACGCAGTCCAACCTGACATGGCTTGTTAGTTTTATTCATGCGGCAGTGTGTAACAAATTTACGATTTGGGCGATTTTGACGCATGCCCCCTGCAGTATCCACGTCTCCTCGTTACTTTTGTCATAGTCTGTCGTATGCAGAAACCAGATGTTTATGAATACCGCTTGTACGGTGGCAACATTGGCCTCCCGCATAACAGATATGAGCGAAAGGCAAGCGCGGGAGAGCACGCAGTACTGATGGGCCAATGTTGGCGCGAAGGCTGGATCATCGGACACCGCTCCCGAGGCCAGCACGATGAAGATTACAGAGAGCTTGTGCGGATGAACGGCGCGGGCTGACCCAATCTCATTGCTTTGGTATATGAGATCAATGAATGTCTTCATCAAGTCGGAGCGCGGTATTGGAAGTTGCCTGAATGAGAGTTTCAAATGCAATTGGAAATGTGAAATTACAAGTGACGCACAGGTTCGCGAACCGCGCGTAATAAAGGTCTACCAGTTGGAGGGCTCGAGACCTCGGAGGCAGAAATTCGGTGAAGTGATCTGCGCCGTATGTGCAGGTTGTAATTCCCATGGGGAACGCATTGGATAGCTCGACAATCTCCGCAGGCATCCCATACTGTGCTGTTTCTCGGGGATCCAATTTAGCGCTGTTATCCTATATTACAGTCAGCAACCTTCATAGAAAGACGTTGCGTGAGTTGGCGAACTGATGGATCGATGAGAGTTAGCAGAAACTATGTATAGGTGTTGCGTTAGCCTTTGTGCGAAGTTAAATATTGATGTAAGTTCCTACCTCTGAGCTAGCCGATCCCCCGATATGCCGTGTCTTCCCATCCGCACCTATCAGAAGCGATCCCATCATATCTGTAGCATCGTGTACACGCTCCTCGTATCTCTCTCCATCGACAGGCTCACCCGCTGCCATGCTCGGCGTCACCGGTTGCGCTTGAAGCCCTGTAAGCAGGGGATGAGAGCCGCTGGTGGCAATCTTCAGCGCGTCCTCTAGGGCTTTGATACGCGCATAGGCGGCTTTTAGGTCTTTCGCTAGCTTTTGGGTTTGCACGACAACCGTCCTGTCATAGCATCCAAGTCAACACAGCAGGCGTAGGTGGAATATGTTGTATTTGCCGCGACGTACTTGTTACTTTTCGCAGCTGGCATAGTCCCTTATACATCAGATGAGCTGCGAACAAGCAGAAAGAGGTCATGTAAAATGTGCTCACCATTGGGACAAAGGTGGCTGCATCCTCGGCGAATGCATGCTTGACATGGGATGGTCCTGAAGATGGCCCGGGTGTTTATCCAAGTGATTACATCCAAGTGCGAGATTTTGATTCACGTACCTATCACATTTGAGTTTGGATCTGCAAGAGCAGGATATGGCTTAGTGACGTGGGAGGTCAAACGAGACAGATGGCAGAGTCCAACCTTCGACATTCAGCACAAGAGACGGCAGCTGGACCATGACCTCTCCGATCGCTCTCGCCGTTATTGCTCCCCCGACTGTTCGACATGTGTTGTACAATATGTTCTTGCCCTTGCATTGCCCTGAACGCCTTTGGTAGAAATGAGTCCCCCTGGCCCTTGGTAATTGATACTCGATATATGCCTAAGTGAAGAGCCGTCCAATTAGACAGATCTGTTTTCAATTCCGTTTCAACTCGTATCTTCGCCTTGCAAGAATAGTGTATATAGAAGGACTTTAGAAGGAGAGAAATGGAGGTTTTGGAGGTCGGTAACAAGAGCTGAGCTTTCGCTCTGGCAAGACGTGTGCACTGTGATTAAGAAGCTCGATCGACTTTGCCACTATTACTGCCGGGGCTAACTGACCTTCCTAGACCGTAGACGCCCGCCACGACCGTCGGTACCGTGACCCTTGTGTTTTTCTGTCGAAACGCCAGAGAAGAAAGGTATTCTTGATCTCTTGCTTCTTGATCTTCTCAGATCGTTGATTGAGATATTCGACAGATCGACACCGCATCCATCCCCTTCGCTTCAATGAGTCTCAACCGGGACGTTCGAGAGCCATCAGGCTCTGTGCCTGATGTGCTTCTTTCAAGTTCTTTTGACTCCCCACATATAGATCTATTCTCATCACCTGGGGTTCACCCGTCTCGCTCACACGAATCTTCTGGCCCTTCCGAAACGCTGTTGATCAGAAACCTACGCTCCTTTACACGGAACACATTCAAGCCCTCTTTAGTATTGGCAGCAGCCGCCAAGATCTGGATCATCATCTTGAAATTCTTGGCCCTCCTAGTGAATAAACCCGATACTCTAGAAAACACGATCCTCGTCCCTGATTCTTTGCAGCCCTCTATACGACATTTGCCCGAGGAACTGCTGAGCTATATTTTCCTCCTCTGCTTGCCGGTCAGCCGCACAGAATCGAGCTTCGACATCGCTGCTTCTCCTCTGCTGTTCATGCGGGTCTGTAAGGCATGGAGGCGGTGTGCGATGTTCTCGCAGGCGCTTTGGACCTCGTTCACCATTTTCAGTGACCACGATCTACCACCTTCGTTCGTTCGGACGTGGATGTCGCATGCAGGACGTAGCCCGCTGTCTCCATACCTGATACTTAAAGGCGGCTCTCAGGATAAACTTGCATGGTCGGCGGTGGAAGAAGTCATCCGTTACTGTGCTCGATGGCAATGCCTTCGTGTTGAGTCTACGACGGATATGCTGCGACACATGGTTTCTATTCGGGGCCGCCTGTCCTCACTCCAGTATCTACATATCGGACTCGACGATACGCCCAACTACCGCCAAACCATCGACGCATTCGCATCCGCGCCCCGGCTGCGTGTAGTCCGGCTGCTCTCTTATGTGGCCCCATCGCGGTTGTATCTGCCCTGGGGCCAACTCACCTTCCTGGAGCTGATCCATGCGCTGGGGAAGCTATCGCACCTGCAAGCCTTGCTCCATCAGTCACCGAACCTGGTGTATCTGAAAATCGTTTATCGCAAGACCTCGCCAGCCACCGCCTCGGAAGTCCAGCTCCCCCCTGTCGACCTCAGCCATCTCAAATATTTACGACTTATCTGCCCTGGAATGGAGGATATGTCTGGTTTACTCCGGTGCCCGAATTTGACGCATCTCTGGGTACGGATATGTGATACTTCAATGAAACACGCTCCGCCTCTCTCGTTCCTCGCCACCTTGTCGTCGCTCCGAGTGCTGGACCTCCAGGCATATGTCTCCAAAGGCTCCATGCCACTAGATCTAGTACCGTACCTCCGTGCAGTCCCCACAGTGACCTCTCTATGCATCGGAGCCGGCGGCAACACAATGACAGACTCTCTATTATCCACGTTGGTACATACAGTGGGATCCCGCGACCACATCCTATTGCCCAAATTGAAGAAGCTAGCCATAATAATTCAAGAGAATGGCGTCATTGGCAAAGGTCTTGTCACCACAGTTTCGCAGTCTCGCGAAGGGGTTGTCGATGTTTCAGAGCTGGTGATCACGCTTCTGGCTAATCGACCTTGAAACCCTCGGGGAGACCGCAAGCACAGTGCGTAAACAAACATAAACCGATGACCGTGATCACAGTCGATATGGTTTAGTTTATCTGATAATATATTGTACTTTGTGGCTGCGAGCACCCCAAACGCCAACGCATGCATATATAGCTAACTTATATATATACGCAGCTGTACTACATCAATCCCTTCTCAGCGCAAATTACACTTCCTATCCTACACACAATGCAGCCTCTCCATTCGCATCCTGTGTGCACCGCTTCTTCGGTCGAAGCATCCCCTTCAGCCCTTCACCCGCCCCGTCTCCATTAGCTCTTCGAAGCCCTGGTATTTCTCTTCTCAAACTTCCGAATCAATTGATCGAGCGTTGACATGTTCTGACTGAAGCACACCGGCGGAGGACTCGCTGGGACGTGATCACAGATGAAATTAAGCGGCTTCGAACTTAAAATATCTAGAGTTGAAGAAGTTACGCATACCTTCATGGAGGTTTGATAAAGGCGAGCGCCACAGATTTTGAACTTCGGACACCGGAATCAGGACAAACAAGGACAAGCTTTGTTCGCCACATCCCGATAGCTCCACACACGTCAAATTCCACCCACAATCTCTGGCTGTTCCCTGTCATTATTTATAGTCGGCGCATTCTCCCACTCATTCACGCGTTAAACCAACCCCATCAAACTGTGTATCGCGATAAATAACGGGGTGAGTCGCCGTACTCTCGAATTCTTTGACACATCGCTTAACTCTCGGGCTCTCAGCACAGTTGACGCGTTTTTCTCCTATAACACGTTCATATATATTAGCACAGTCTCATCACACATACAGCACTGGTGTGAGTGGCAAAATATCCTTAACCCGCCATGACACGCTCTCTCAATCTTTGCCTACTGCACCAGTAATCGTGACTATGTCGGCTCTTGAAATGGCCAGCAACTGTACCTGTCAGACTGCACGATTGGCGAAACCATTGGGTAGCTTTCAATCCTCAATGACAGCTATTCTCGGCCCATTCGGAGCTCCTTCTCCAGCTGAATGCGCTATGGTTCGCGAGAACATCCTGCAAATCGCTGCGGACATGTCAGAGCTGGACAACGAAATCGGACGAGTGGAGAAAATGCTGGAACGTCTTCGTCAAAACCGCGTAGTCCTTCAAAAACACTCCGACGGGCATCAAAATCTGCTGAATCTCACTCGCCGCCTACCCCTCGAAATACTCGGGGAGATCTTTATTCATATGCAGGACATGCTGGGCGGCAGGTCGATTGCACCTACTCGAGTTTGCCGGCACTGGAGGGAGGTGGCCGTAGGCACATCTAGACTATGGAGCCATATCAGCCTTCAATATCCCACTTGGCGCCCACTCGAGGATGTGGAGATGACGTCTATATGGCTGCAACGCTCGGCTGGTCAGCCTCTTAACATCATCCTTGGACGCATACGCCCCGAACCTTTTGCGGGAACCGGGGAGAACCCTGCACTCGACGCCTTACTACATAATCAAGCACACCGGTGGAACGATGTCAAATTGATCATCACCAAAGCCATGCTTTCATTCCTCAAAAACATCCCAAAGGGCTTGCCGATGCTCCACACTCTCCACATAGACGGCCCTGAAAAAGACCTGGGAATCGCCGCTTTCAACAATTTCAAAGATGCGTCGGCCTTGCGTGTGCTTACCCTTGAGAAGCCCGTGTCCCTGAAATCCTCGCAATGGCAGCCAGAGTTCCCATGGGCTCAATTAACGACATTTATTCTAATGGGAGGAAGAAATTACAGTTACACATCTCAAGATGCCTGTAGCGCTCTCAGGGAAACTGTCAATTTGCGATATTGTACCATGGCAGTCACTGCATCAAGGCCATTCACAAAGCCTCCACCGTCCATTCTTATCCCGAATCTCATATCTCTAGATATCTCCGCTCTCAAATGGGAGAGTGCGGAGGATATTATCAATGTCCTCACCTTGCCAGCTTTAACGGAACTCAAGATCACCATTGACATGCAGAGCATAGCGGCCGCTGTTCCCGAATGCGCAGCGACGCTAATCACTCGCTCTGGCTGTCAATTGCAGCACTTATCTTTCGACACCCATGGGGATTCATTCAATCACGATGGACTCCCCGAACTTTTCAAGCTAACACCTATGCTGTCCAAATTCCAGCTGGAGTTCGGTGGCTCGATCAGCGTAGGCGACTCGCTGGTGGATCTCCTGACGCACAAGCCGGACCATACCGCGGGTTTATGCTGTCTTCTGCCAAAATTGGCCAGCATCAGGCTATCAGTACACAATGCCTTCAGCTACGAGAAGTTCATGGACCTTCTCTGGTTAAGGCACCGTGTTGCCGCTTGCGACGCGGGAGGAGTGGGATTGGCGCAGCTCCGCGAGGCTGTATTGATCACTTCGGGTGATGTTACCGCTAATGGCTGTGTGTATTATTTGCCGCAGGAGACATTCAAGGGATTTAGGGAGCTGCGTGAAAGTGGGCTGGATCTATATGTCATCGACGATGGTACAAAGCGGTCACTGGAAGAGTATTACTTTGCCCCAGGCGAAGAGGAAGACGATTTCGAGTCAGAAAAAGCGGAAGAGGAAGAGGACGAAGAAGAAGACGAGGGCTCTGGCGATGATTACCATCCATAGTTTGAATATAACTTGTTCTGCACCCATTCTAAGTACATACAGCCTCTCCATGGAGCGCTTCGATTTCGAACACGACTGACAGCCAAATGACAGCTGTGCTCGGCGATTTTGCGGGCCGCCTATAAGCGCCCGCACTTAGACAACCACTGGCAGCTGCAGCGCACTCGATCCCTTTCTTCTGTCCATCCGGACCACTCTTCCTTTCGGTTTCGGAGCCGTGTACCTCTCCTCAAGCGCACGTGCGGTCCTAAACGTGGGATCAAGCCAACTCTCCTTGAACCTTCAACACCTTGCCAATGCCATCTCTCGCTCGAGACTGCTTGTGAAATGGACGCGACGCTGGAACATGAGGAAGCGGACAATAAGGCAACGGCGGTCGGGAACCTTTGCTTATTTTGCTTGGCTCTTCTAACAACCCGTTCTTACTATACGGACTCTCAGCTTTGTGCAAGCAAGTCAAACACCGTTATACCAGTTGTTTTAAAGCGCAATTAGAATTTGGAGATAGCGGCAGTGTGCCTAATTCGGAGCTGGGCTGTCTGTTCATTTCGGGATTCGACCGCAGAGCCAAAATGCCAGCGTGTTTGCTTAATACTTATCACAAACGTTATTCGTGCCGACGCGCTCAAGAAAACCATTGACTAGAAAGGCTTTTTTACGAAACGGCCACAAGACCGCTTACGTTCGGGCGTCGTTCAGCCTTCATGGGGACGCTGACATCGACGAAGCTCTTCATAGGCTTGGGACAATGGGGGCGTCGTGGCTAACGCAAGACATGGACATGGCACATAGAACTGCGTTTAAGCCGCCATGTAAGCCTGAATATTCTTTGAATATGGTAACTTCACTTCAGACGAATCCAATAATAACATGCATACAAAGGTATGGGGCGGTAAGAGACGCGCAATCCAATCCAATCAACCCTTGGCGAGGGCATACCCCTGCTTAGAGCTTAGATGCGTGTGCGTAACCCGTCTTACCGGTGACGCCAAAGGCCGGACCACCACGCCCAAACATCTTCCTCAGATCCCCTGCAAGCTGCTCGGGCTGCTCAAACGCGGCAAAGTGCCCGCCCTTGTCATGTTCGTTGCTGAACACGAGGTTGCCTTGCCGGTGCATCCACCTACGAAGCACGTCAATATCGGCTTGCCACAACAGCTGAGAAGATTCGCGTACGCTCTGGGCAGGCTAACGAGCTCCTTGTGGAAGTACGCCACGCCCATGGGTATCTTCGGATTGGGCCCGTCTGGCTGAAAACCGCCATCGTGCTCCACCTCGTAATAGATGCGCAGGGACGCAGCAGGGCCCGCGCGCGAGAACCAGTAGACAGAGATCCAGGTAAGCACCTCGTCGTCGGTGAACGGGTAGTCGTCCGTCCATTCGAGCAGCTTCTCGTATATCCAGGCGAGAAGCCCGACAGGGCTGTCGGCGAGGGAGTAGCCGATGGTTTGGGGGCGAGTGCTGTGTTCTGCGTAGTAGCCGCGCCCATCTTTCGCCCAGGCTTGTGAGCGTGCGACGCCAGCTTTCTCGGCCTCGGTCCAAGACCCTGGCAAGAAGAGGCCGACAAAGCTGAGGGGGTTCCAGAACGGGTGCGGAGGCTTGGCGCTGAAAAGAAATATATGTAGAGTTGAGAGGATGTCTGTGGGGAAGAGAAATATAAGCGCACATGGGGAGATTGGTGTGCCAAGCCTTGGAGTGTTTGCCCCCGTAGTCGACGGCGATCTTGCGAGTTATCTATGCGCAAATTTATGAGGTCCCAGTGACGCTATACTTTGGATATTGATTGAGGCTCACAGCGTGTCCCCAATCACCGCCTTGGGTGACGTATTCGTTATATCCCAGCGCAAGCATAATTTTGTTTCCGACCTAAGAATAGCGTGAGAAATGCTGCAACAGAATTTTGAGACTGAAGGATTTATCGCACCTCTGCATATTGAGCTCGACTGAAGCCTTTCTTGCTCGGTGCCTCGGAGAATCCGTAGCCCGGTAGACTAAATGCGACAACATGGAAGCTTGGGTGATCGGGAGACGGGTCTGTCAAGAGTGGGAGAAGCTTGCGGACTTCCAAGAAGCTTCCTGGCCCTTCGTTGACTCGAACCTCAGGTCTTCAAGTTATAAATACGAGCAATGACTCACAGCCATGCACAAACAACAGTGGAATCGCGTCTACCACCGTGCTCTTTTTGTGCACATAGTGGATATTCAGCTTTCCAAACCTATCCACCTCAATATCTCGAGTGAATTGGGGTAGGTCGGCGTTGATGGCTGCCTCCTGAGCCTTCCAGTCAAAGCCGTCCGTCCAACGCGCGACGAGACGCTTGATATCGCTGAGCGGGGCACCGTAGTCTCGGCCAGCCCCATCTAACTCGTCAGGGAAAATGGCGAGCGAGAGCTTCTGTTTGAGCCGAGAAATCTGCTCTGAAGAAATATCAATCTGGAAAGGTTGTTCAGAGGACATGTTGGAAGAGAGTTGGGAAATTTGGAAGCTCAGTCATCTTGACGTCTATAAATACAACACCCGCGCCACACCCGCCGATCTGTCGGTGTTAGCGACCGTCAGTGTCATTCACGAATGGTCTTTGTCCTGGAGCGATGGACACGGCGTATTTCTTTGTCACGCTCTTGTCACCTGCATTACGACTCATATCATGAGCTAATTGCTACAACCATACGACACACAGTTCATGTCAACCTTGCCGCCGGAAGATCCGGAAGCCACACAGTGAGCCCTTGATCTCCCTTGACCCTGGGTCAGACCCTGTTAAACCCCGGGTCAAGCAATTGTCGGGGAGAAGCATGAGGGGGTCGCTACTGTGGTGTCGCCGCGCGATCTCCCCCATGGGCGGGCCTGGCGTATAATGTGAATCGAAATCGGCGTAACGGGCTGAATGATCAGATCCCCGAGGAAGTAGCAATCCTGCTGGTGGCAAGCTGGTGGTTCAACGAAAGGTGGCTGGCGGAATCAATAGACGCTCATTTGTTTCCTTTGGGGGGAGGTTGTTTATGCCATGTCCTGTGCCACTCAAACGCTGCGGGTTGCACTGGCATGGATGCATATCTTGGATTGCCATAATGTAGTGTTCTGGTACTCGTATGTGGTGCAGAGGGGATAGAAATAGGATACAAGGATACAATTGAGACAATCATCATGCAACCAATGAAACGACTCCGCCAGCCTCCTTGATCTTGGCCCTAATTCACATTAACAAAATAACCGTCAGAACTCGGGGCGAGGAACAAATGGGTGGTGGAGACTCACTCTGCTTTTGAGGACACGTACCGTGCCTTGACGATGAAGGGCAACTTGGGCAATCTGAAAGTGATAGCAAACTGTCAGAATATTTCTGGGGCACTAAGTGGCAAGTACTCACTGTCCGTTGCCGAGGATCTTGGCGTATCCGTGACGCAGGATGTCGATGACAGGGACGACGTCGGAGCTCTCAGTCACGCCGGTCTTCTCTGCTGCGGGGACGAGTGACCAGAGCTTGTCGACGTTGATGATCGGGCGCCATGTCAAGTTGCGCGTCAAATGGAAGTGACGCATACCGACTTTACCGAAGTAACCAGGATGGTACTTATCGAAATTGGTCCTGCGCGCATCAATCGTGGATCAGCGGTCATTCGGAGGGGGGAACTTGGTGGGACGCACCTGTGATGGTGCTGACCACCAGCGAGACCACGTCCTCCGGGATGCTTGCGGTGCTTTCCTACACGACCGTGTCCGGCGGATACGTGTCCGCGATGCTTGCGGGTCTTGGAGAGATGTGTCGGCATTGTCTGGGGAGATACGAAGGGCGATCAGCATTTCATCCAATCCGAAAGTCATCCATCCATCCAGCCCGAGCGCGATCCATCCGTCTTTTCCAGCCCAATCCCCTTGTAGCATTCTCTCCCAATGTACGGTTGAAACTAGCCCGGGATGCGATAGACGAGCAGCGAGACGGGGCTTACCTTGAGGGTGAAGAGATCGGCCTTGTAGCTTCTCCTTGGCGCGGACAGGTCGATTTGGTCTGCCTTCAATCTGTGGGAAAATGCTAGCCGAGATTGCCACAGTTGTCACCGGCCTTCTGCCGTCTTTTCGTTTTCAACAGTCTTCAACCAACCAACAACAACCAAAGAGGTGAGTAAGGCGTCCAGTCTGGGATATACATGATGTCTATATTTATTGTCAATGACCGCAAAGCGGATATGATCATAACCTTTTCTTGCTGACTCTTCTTCGTTCCTTTGTCCTTCTTGCGATGCATGCTGACGATCTTGCTTGTTCGCAGCTTCGAGAAAGCGTGCGTAACGTCTCTTCTTCGGTGGTATGATGATAGAAGTTATGATTTGCTCGAGTGCCCGCGAGTACTTTGACGATAAATCATCGCCACCCTATGACTTTTGTCTTTGGACACTATCGGAACCGCACGCTGATGCGCGCCATTCATCATAGGATAGTCGTTAGACGTATAAGTTGATTGTACGTATCTCCTTTCCCATCATCACCAAACATGATTACACAAATTCCAATTCCATCTGAGCGTTTTCACGCGTTGGCGAAACAACCTCATACATTGTTCTATTTCTGATCTCTTCGTTATCCTCTTCATATGTATCCTCAGGCTGACATTCCACTTCCCGATCCATAGTAGCCCCCGGTCACCTCGACGCGCGATGAATGCCCCAGCCCGGTATGAGCTGTTTGTGCTAGAAGATGGCGAGAAGCCGTGCGTACCCCATTGTGCATAATCTTCGACAATAGAGACTGATAGCTTTTATGCAGTGTGGAGCTCACAGAGGACACCAAGATCCCCAACGCCGCAACAGTCAAAATCCTCAAGCAGGACCACACCCTCGGCAACATGATCCGCGCGTACGTCCCCATCCCCCACGTTCCTCTCCCCTGTCCTCCTGCTGACGATACGCACACAGCCAACTCCTCTCCATGCCCGAGATCCTCTTCGCCGGGTACAAAGTCCCGCACCCGCTGCACCCCTACTTCCAGATCAAGATCCAGACGGACGGGACGATCACGCCCGCCGCCGTGCTCGAGCGCGCGTGCACCGCGCTGATTGGGCAGCTGTCCGGGCTCGAGGGCAAGTTCAACCGCGAGTTTGCGTTCCGGGACGTCGACGGCGCGGGGATAGGCGGTATGCCCGGTGCGGGCGAGGACCCATATGGCGTGGGCGCGCCGGGCGGGCAGGGGCAGTGGAACGCCGGGAGGGACTACTTGGATTTCTAGGGTACATGCAGGGTGCGAACGAGTCATCTTACGCGCAGCAAGCATAATTCTAATCTACATAGCATTTTGTACTTGTATCACAACTTAATCAGGATTATACACCTTTACAACGAACAGCTCAAGTACAGTCTACAGTCTACTCGTATGGCGTCGCAGGCCGCTCCTCATCACCCCCGTCGAATCTTCTCTTCCCCTTTGTGTCTTCCGCGTAGTTCTCATAGAAGTTGTTGGGGTCTTTCCCGTTACCCTCGCCCCCGCCCTCGCCGCTCCGCCCCGGCCCGTCCCAGAAATGGAACGCTTGGCTGTGCACCCCGTACGAGGTCGGCACGACCTCCAGCAGGTCTCCCCTCGCGATCTCGATGGCGGGGATCTCAGACGCAGGCAGGCCTATGAGGTAGGCAAGGATGCAGCGGATGACGGAGGAGTGGCCGATGATGAGGAGGTCTTCTTGCTCGCGCTCCAGTTCAATCAGTATTGGCTCCAGTCGCACTGTATTATAGCAATGTCAATACCAAATCCAAATCAATGCTAAATCCCGATACCACGTCACGAGTCTACGGGAAGGGGAGGGGAAGGGCCAAACGCACCGCTGAGATCGTGGTAGCTCTCCGCTCTCGGCGCCCTGAACGAGTACGGATCCTTCACGAAGCGATCCCACTCCTCGGGATAGTACTTCTGCGCCTGGTCCGGCGTCAGCCCGTCCCACACCCCGGGGTTGATCTCGGACATCTGCGTCTTCTCCACTATTTTCACGTTCAGGGTGGATCCCGACGGGCTGGACGTGGGCTCTCCAGGGGCGGCGGCAGCGGTTTTAGCGACCCCGAGGTGCGTGGGGATGGCGCTGGGCGGCGGCGGGCTGGATTGGGAGGGGTGGAGGTTGACCTTGGGGTCATTGAGGAAGGGCCAGGCGGTGTGATGCGCACGGCGCCGGGAGGAAGACCAGATCTGTTGAGGGGTTAATGGAGTGTTGCACAAGGGGTTGCTGCATGCACTGACCACCAATCTGCGATCCTTTGGATTTAGCCCCCTCTGCTCTAACGACTTTGCCCGTCTTTCGACAACGAACTCTTTGAGGCGCTCAGCGTACTCCCAGCCTGCCGGGGAGAGATCCGAGTCTGCTTTGTAGGAGTGCTCAATAAGAGACTGGCCAGACTGTAACGACATTCTCAGTAGAGCATTCCGCTAAAACGTGTTGGGTTTACCCTAGCAAAGTAGATGGTTCGGAATCGGTTGTGGATGTTCATGAGGAAGAAGACGATGCGAGACTGCAAGCGGAAGTACGTCAATGAGATCGCGCGGACAGGCGTAGCAGGTCATACTTGAAGATATCCGCGGATGTTCTACGCATAAATATTAGCATCGCAATCACGCGTTGTGAGTGGAGAAGGACGTACATTGACCATGATCTTCTCTCCCACCTATCCTGAAATCAGTCGGGTGCATCGGACAAGATCGCGAGGTGCTCACATTGAAGATCCGGATGAACGGCCAGGTCGTCTCCTCGACCGTCTCATAGTGCTCTTCGTGATCGCGGATACGGTTGTAGTAGTCCTTCAGGGCCTCGTCAGGATCCCAGCCACGGTACTGAATGCTTCTGCATGAGAAATGAATGTATGGCAGAGAGTCGGAATGGACTGACATCGGGCGAGGAGATCTTGACGCTCCGGACGTTGGTTTCAATTATCTCTTTATTGTCGCAGATTGTCTCTTCGAGAAGGATTTGAGGTGAAACCGCAATGGACTGCTAGTGGAATAGCAGCGAGAGACTCACCAAGCATGATAACATGTATCCCCTTCGCTTCAAATTTCTCCGCCAACGTCTGGCGCGCAGCCTTCGTCCCGTTGTTCGCATCGTAGATCACCACCTGTGAACCGCCCTCAAAGTACTCCCATATGAGCTTCTCGCAGCCACCCGACACCGTCTGGCGCAGCTTGATCGTCTCCGCGCTCTTTCGCCCTACTCCGCACACTTAGCCCAACTGCTGATTGGCTTCCCCATAACAAAGACTCACCCAACGAGAAGTAGTCCGGAGGCAGCATTTGTGCCCCACCCATCGTCTTCCTCCTGAAATCGCCCAACGAGACGACCTGCGTCTTCACGCCCATCCAGCGCAGATAGCGCTCGAGCGCGCGGGAGATGTGCGTCTTTCCGCGGGCGGGAAGGCCGATCGTGACCACGAGGATCTTTCCTGCATGGAAAAGCAGCCCTGAATCGGTCGTGTAGAGTGGTGCTACCATCCTTGTGCCAAATCAAGAGAAGGGTATGAGAGGAAGACAAGGATCCAGCGGCGCGCACTCGGAATGCTTATTACGCCGGGTGTTTTAAATGAGTGTATAATTGGCCATAGGGGAAGAATAGGCAAATAGTATGTTATATTAGCAGATATAGCACAGTGCGCGAGATGGAATCCAGTCAGAAGGTGGCATGGCTGCTACGAATCCAAGGAGATGTCAGGCTTCATGTCGAACATATCCGAGGCAGCGCGATACTCCTCCATCTCCTTGTCCAGTTGCGTTGCACTCTTCTTCACTCGCCGCGGGCCTTTCTTCGTGCGAGTTTTAGCTTTCTTTACTTGAGGGTTGATTGCTTTATGAGCTGGGGCTCTGTGGCGTGGTTAACAGTGAGAGGCAGAGTGTCAAAGCATGGGGAAAGCGACGTACGACGAAACAGACGCGCCATTAGTACTTCTTGCTGGCGGCTGAGCAATATAGCTCGATGGGCCTGCAGCTACGGAAGCCACACCACCTAAGCGACTCAGCAGGGTTCGAGGACCTGTGGGCACGGGAGCGCTGGGGGCTTTCGGAACACCGTCTGTAATTATTTCGATCTTGATTGGTCGTTCTGCAGAAGCAGAATTAGACTTCTCATACGCAGTGCACGTATTATTCAGAAACACAAGTTACTGGGAGATACTCACTTTGATCGACGTACTTGCCGTCGTATTTTTCTCGAGCAACCGCGGCATCCCCTGGTCGCACGAATGTGATCACTGCCATTCCCTTCGATCGTCCTTGCGAGTTGTAGATGATAAAAGCCTCCTTTACTGGGCCTACTGTCTTCTTGAATAGGTCCTAGCAGTATCACGCCACTAGTCAGCTTCAGTCTGCAGTTCTGTTCGAAGCGCCAAGCCGCGCGCACCTCGACTTCTGTGTCGCCCACATCCATGGGCAGCCTGCTAAGTAGTATCTTGCTCTCCTCTTGTAACTTGCCCTTGTCCTTTATGCCCTGCGCATTGGGCTTCCATGCTGGTGCAACTTTGGCCGCGGGGCTGCCGAGAAGTTGCTGTTTGGCGGAGCTGCCTGAGGGGACGCGGGCGGTGAGAGCCGGGCGAGAAGGAGCCTGCATTTCGGCCGTGTTGATCTAATCTAACAGCCAGATACTGTGAATCGGCGACTGTACGAGAAAGTAAAACGGGAAGATGGTCGTAAAGAGATTTGGACAAGATAGGAGCAAGTTGACGGTAACGCGCAGAGGCACGGTGGCAGTGTGATTCTGACATGGAACACCAATATGATATCGTCTTTCCCTTCCTCTTTCAATTGACCAATCGTCGGAATCATGCAGCAATGGCTTCGGATCCGTACACGCATTCAAATTGAATCATAATTGACTGTGCGATCTCTACCGTTTCTTTCCACTTCCATGATTTTTTTCTCTCACCAAGGACGTCGACGCCGACATCCTATTACTTATAGCTAACTACACCTCTTGTCATTTATCACGGCGATATCGCTATCCTTGTGAAAAATGAACATTGCACTTCGGGCATTAAATTCAGTCTGCTTTTCGGTTGGGGTAGACTTGTGTTCAATAATTGGCCACTTGAAAATCCTTTACCGACTGGTCGTCGTGAGAGGTTGCCTTCAACTCTTGATGGGTAGCTCTGTGTCGCGGAAAGGGAGTGAAATGAGACTTAGAGCCCATAATCTGGTCCTGTGAATCTGGTCTGCTTACTCGCTACTCTTCTTGGCTGCTAGTGAGTGAAATCACACAGCAGACTCAAGCGCTGCCCGATATCGGTGTGCCATTGACACTAGTCTAACAGGAGCATCTCTGACGAGGGCATGGGCTTCACCAGTTGCAGGCACATCAACTAAAAAAACAAATATGCACATATGAGTACATGTGGCAAAAATTAGAAGTTGCCACTCAGATCTCAAAATCTCACCACTTCACATGCTCTTTAACCCAAGTTCATTGATAGGGATTTTACAGCATCCGCAATTGCAAGTATTATAATTGATGTTTTATTTTTGAAGATACTCGATTCCAGAAGGACAATGTTAATGTCCAGCTCGCCACCTCCCCGCCTACTCGTCCTCACCCACCCTCACCTCTCGTCAGGTTCCCGTCCCCACATCTCTACAAATAGGTAACACAAAAATTGGGATAGAGCTAAGACCATCATTTGCGGTCGTGGGGTGCATTATGCCAACGGCCCAAATCGCCATTGATGGCTTTCCTCGACTCTCCAAAAAGTGAGCCGAAGCTGAGATCCGCTTCCCGCTAGCTGATTTGAACAACTGACCTCAGCATTACTAGTGCTGCGCTCTACCAACTGAGCTAAGAGGGACTGAAATGTGTTCGACAGTTGCCAGTTATAATGCAAGCAGTGAGACAACCATCAATTTAATGGACGGAGTATTCTCAGTATCAATCATTTCCACGTGGGCGCATCTGTCAGACTTCCGACGATCCCATTTTACCTGTGGTATATAAATCAAACTCAGGGCGATGTTGCGACGTTGTTGCTGGGGAGAAGGTGACAGTTGCCACCAAAACGTGATCCGACTCACATGGCTGGCTGTCAGTATCATCATACCCGCTGCCAACCTGCTGACCTTGTGGTTTCCGACCCAGTACTTAGACTCCTCTCACTAAGCATCAGCTGTCGCTCGAAAACTTACAACACATCGTCGTGTCTGCTCGCCCCAGTTTGAAAATATTTTCAAGGGCAACACTGCCAGACTACGGAGATGCCCCAGCCGTGTGCCGGGATTGTAGGGAAATTATGTAGAAAGGCGAGTTTAATTTGAACATAGTCATATATAGTTTGATACTACATAGTCTAAGAATCCTTGGAGCGATGCTGGTCGATCAATGTTATGATCTTCTCGTGTGCGTTATCCGCAGCGAGTATCTTGGTAAACGATGAGCTAGTCGCATATTCTCGTATCTGACGATGGACATCTTGTACCCTCGTGATCCTATATCCCTCCAACGTGTCATCGAGTAGCTCCCATGTAAGCCGGCGAGGAGGTTCCATCGGTAGAGTGTTTAAAAAGAGCGAATCCATCACCAAAGTGAGGTCGACTATGTGTCCCATGAGGCAGCGTAAAACGGCGGGGCTGAAATTGACGTATGCACGTTCATATGTCAACAATGCTCTTTCTAAAGTACATAGACGCTTACGTCTTTCCGTAGATTTCGGCGATCCATCTAATGAATACAGCTGAGAGCCCTAAAGCTGCAGTCACCGGCGCGACGGCAGTGGCGAGGGCAGTTGTAATGCCAATCATGCTGTTAAGGCCGTCAATGCTCTGAGCGCTGTAGAAAATGTTGAGGAGGTCGCTTAGTGTTACTAAAATGTGTAACTTACAACCAGGATGGTGCGTCTGAGACCTCTGGAGTCACATACTGAGCAAATGCCATGATTCGCGTGCGAAATTTTGGGTCATCTTTGTCATCTAGTAACTGAGTGATAAAGGTCAGTACCCAGCAGCACACGTTGTTGATAGCGAGGTTTACATTGTCAGGATCATGGAAATTCCAACCGGACACGATTTCAGAGTGTATGGCGTTGATGCAAGTCTCAAGAGTGTAGCCCGCGAAATGAGCGCTCGAGGCAAGCCCCTGCCAGTATCCTGGACAACAAAGGGCACAGTTGTCAGGAGCAGCAGAGACGGACAGGCATGCGGAAATTCTTACGTTTCATGCCGACTCTGTGATCAGGAGATGTGGTTTAAGGTAATGCCAATCGGCGCTGATTAGGTTGAGCACTTACTTGATAGACGAATCAATTTTGGCTTGGGCGCTTGCCCTCTGGGCGATTGCCGAGACTATCCAGAGGTCCCCTTCATCTTGATCGATAAGGAGAGTTTGGGTAACGTCAATCAGGTCCTTGAGGGTATGTTGATATTTAGGTTGCACTGAGCCGGATTATTGCGTGAAATTCACATGAGATCGCGGGGTAACACGTACCTGATACTTTTCCATACGAAAGGTTCTGCCCTAGTCGTTGGAGGGGGCTTACACAAAGAGTCTCGAATGACTTTTCCGCTCGCGCGCAAGCAAACGCTTCCATCTCCTCGTCTTCCAATTCAGCAAACATCTCCATCTCATCTTCATTCTCCATCATTTCCTGCATCTTTTGGGTGACGAGGTAATCAAATTTTGTAAAAACAACGACGATTGGTACTACATGAAAGGTCAATACTGCGTCGCTCTGGCGTGAAGAGGAAACTTGCCTTTCAGTCCCAACTTCAAAAATTCTTCATCACCGATCTCAAACACGCGACCTCCAGCGAAAGGAACCTCCGCGCAGAGCCTTCAGGAGATCAGCGTACTAATCTCGTCGATAATAATAGCCTAGGACGCACCACACGGCATGAACTCTGTCTTTCAGATCCACGCCATCGCCTCTTGACAGAATGAAATCCTTTACGGTGTTCAGATTCCCAGTTTCACCCGGTTCGAATCCCTGGGAGTCATGGAGAACAAATCGGGGGTTATCTGGCGAGATGATGGGCGTATTGATGTCGCAGACACCGTGCAAATCATGGGAAATGGTCTGCTCAAGTCAGGATTGGTAGGTGCGGTGGGATTCATCGTGCTTACCGCGAGGTTGACATTGAACGTGTAGTTGATTAAGGAGGATTTCCCCGTTCCTGACTTTTGCTGGGTCTTGGTACGATTGAATTTGAAACGAATGAGCACTTACTTTGCCAACTAACAAAATTCGAAATCTACGGACGAGTCATCGATTGTAAGGGGTGCGTTGATTGTATCACGGTGTAAAGAGATGCGCACCTCGGGCATTTCTTTAGAATGTCTGCAGATGTAGACGGTAGCCCGCTTGCAGCCATGGCTGGGTGTAATTGACAGATACGTTGCACGTTGCACCTCCTTGAATATATACTCGGCGATAGTGAAGTCGAATTGTTCTCAAAGGGCTCTTAGCTTGGCCCGCATTCTGCATCAGTCGTAGCTTGAGCGCTTGAGTAACTCGGAACGGTAAAAGGATACGTGTCATCGAATCGATAAGGTCTCCTGATAGCCATCGATAAATGGGAACTGATTCATCTGATCAGGAGCGCCCACCAGCATGCCGGTTCGGAGCTGAAGACCAAGTAAGCAGAGCGGGTTTCGGGACGTCAGCGCGTCCACAAGCATCAACAGCGGATTAAACGCTCGCTCCGCCCTTTGCTCAGCCCGGACCAAATATTCTCTCACAATAATGGTGATCAAAAAGCTTGCACGGCTATTGCTGCGTAATACGGCTTTCTATGTGTTTGAAATGGAGTAATTTCATAGTGGCTTGGGTAGATAGATCCGTGCTCGATCGAAGTCGCCAATCTTAGCAGCGTCAATCTCGAGGATCTATCGGTCTTCATTTCCGGTTATCGATGGACGCCCGCACCCCACTGAGTCGAGGGGTGTCTGTGCCTCCGGAAGCTCCCCCTTATGCTCGTCGGCGTCGGCGAGGTCTTTCGTCTCCTTCTCCTGGAGTTGGAGCTTCATGTACGTGAGCTTGAGCTCCTTTTGCTCGGGCTAGGCCTTTTCGCGCTCCTGTTCCACGTCCTCCTTATGCCGCATTTCGCGCTGTAGAGCGCTGTAGATGGAACACAGTTAGTTTGGAAGTTGAATTGATATGGATTAATCCTAACCTCGAGGTTCTTCATTGCTTCACGCATCTCCTTCTCCCTTGCGAGCCGCTCACGCAGTTCACGCTCAACGAAGACCCAAGCGACCACTTCGCTCGCCGAGGCTTCTGGATTCGACTTGTTCTCCTGCAAATCGTCCGAAACTCGCATCGCGCCAGGGAGGTGCAATTCTCTTCGACTGGCGAGCGCATGTGCGCCCTATTCTTCGCGCTGAACATTTTCCGGCCGAGCATAAGCATGGTTGGATTGCTAGACACCGGCGAATGTGAGGGCGAAAACGGCGGCCAGATTAAGGAGGTTCACCGACGACGGCAACTGCCGCACGGGCGCAGTGGCAGCACGATCCCCCGCAGCTGCTTCTCCATGTCCGCGTCTTTCATCGCAGACTCCTCCTCCGTCAACGGCAAGAAATGCGGAAGAGCGCCTCCGACAGCCACTTGTTCACGTTCCGGAACTGGACCCAGACGTCCATTCGCCCTGGGCCGCTTAGCGCAGGAACGGGGCGCCCGAGGTGGTTCGTCGTCGAGAAGAGAATGGGCCCCTCGGAGGCGGGGACGCCTTCCAGCAGGTTGAGCAGGCCTGATAGAAAGAGTGTATTCCCATCTCTCAGGTTCGTGTCGCGGCTCCAGGAACTCCGCAACGAGCTCGGCAGCGCCACGGAGCCCATGCCGTCTTCGTCCCTGTCCTTGTTCTTGTCCGCTGGGTGTGCCCGTGGAGTCCAAGTCGCAGGTGATGCTCCGCTTGAAGGCGATGTTGAGATCCTCCAGGAGAACGTTGCAGCGCGCGGGGACGTGGGACATGAGGGTGGTGAGCATGCCGTCAGAGGTTCACGACGATGACAGGGGGAGAGTGTAGATGTCAAGCATGAGCATTGAGCTCGCGGGCGATGGCGTGGATCAAAGAAGACTTGCTGGATACAAGTCCAACAGGGAGCCGGTAGCCGCGCCGGAAGGGAATACCTCGATCAGCATACCACTGGACAGAGGTCAGCGACATCGCAGACTAGATGTCAACGACACGTACCTTCTCGGACTTCATGAAATCTTTCGGGTTGTTCAACAGCATCTCGCGCGATGCTTGATATCGGACGCTTGTGCTGTAGCGTACCATTTACGCCTCTCTCTCCCCAGCCCTCCTTGTAATAGCACCAAGCACGTATCTTCGGAGAATTGGGCGTTAAGTAGGAGCGCTGCATTCAGGGTTAGCGCGGAATACGATCTCTCAATGAGATTGTACTTACAGTTCACGAAATGAGACCTTTAGGCAAACGTACGCCTATCAGCGGTCGCCTCCATAACAGTCTCGCCGGGTCAGCAATCATCGTGAACGTTGAACCTGCTCCAGCATGTTTCGAGTACGCAATTTTGACGGAATCTTGAGGAGATACGATGTTTAAGATAGCAGGGGAGTCGCATATGTCGATATTATGCGGAACAAGGAGGGATTTAAGGGCAAAGCTGGGGCAAAGACAACTGAAAACTTCGGTGGATTTATGTAAGTAAACTGATTCTACTTCATGAGAGTTTGGGTGATGTCAATCAGGTCCTGGAGGGTTTGTCGATATTTAGGTTGCACTAAGTCGGATTATTGTTTGAAATTCGCATGAGATCGCAGGGTAACACATACCTGATACCTGTGCATGCGAATGGTTGTGCCCCAGTCGTCGAAGGGGGCTTACGCAAAGAGTCTCCAACGATTGTTCCGCTCGCGCGCGAGCAAACGTTTCCATCTCATCGTCTTCCATCTGAGCAAACTTCTTCTTCTCATTGTCATTGGCCGGGTTCTCCACCATGTCCTGCATATTTTTGGTGATGAGGTAATCAAATTTTGTAAAAACAACAATGATCGGTACTACGCGAAAGGTCAATACGCTTCGCCTTGGTGTGTGTCAATGAGGAAACTTGCCTTTCAGTCCCAACTTCAAAAATTCTTCATCCCCGGTTTCAAAAACACGACCTCCAGCGAAAGGAATCTCCGCGCAGAGCCTTCTGGATATCAGCGTACTGATCCTGTCGATAACAGCCTTAGGACGCACCACACGGCATGAACTCTGTCTTTCACATCCACGCCATCGCCTCTTGACAGAATGAAATCCCTCACGGTCTTCAGATTTCCAGTTTCACCCGGCTCGAATCCCTGGGAGTCATGGAGAACAAACCGGGGATCGTCTGGCGAAATGATGGGTGTGTTGATGTCGCACACTCCTTGCAAATCATGGTAAACGGTCTGCTCTAGTCAGGGAAGTTGGTAGATGCGGTGTGAGTCATTGCGCTTACTGCGAGGTCGACATTGAACGTGTGATTGATTAAGGAGGATTTTCCCGTTCCTGACTTTTACTGGATCTTGGTACGATTGAATTTGAAACGAATGAGCACTTACTTTGCCTACTAACAAAATTCGAAATCTGCGGACGAGTCAGCGATCGTAAGGGCAGCATTGATTGTATCACGGTTTAAGGAGATGCGCACCTCGGGCATTTATCTCGAATGTCTGCGGACGCAGACCGCAGCCCACTGGGAGCCATGGCTGGGTGTAATTGGCAGTTACGTTGCACCTCCTTGAATTACTCGACGATGCTGTGAAATTGTTTCCATCTTGGCGCCCATTCTGCATCAGGAATTCGCCTCAGAGTCGTGCGCGCGCTTGAGCATAGAACGTGGGCGTTATGAGGCGTTATAGTGGACATCATGCATCATACATACCATTGACTTGTGTGATAAGGGTCTCCTGATAACAATCATATGATCATTGTCCTATCTTTGGCGATCAAATGACGCCTCGCTCAGCAGAGCTCACTGCTGCTAGAGTCTAAAGTCTTTCCGATCGTGCTTTCTATGCATATGTATTTGAAATCGGCTGATTTCACAGTGCCTTGGGCAGATCGCTCCGTGCTCGATCGAAGTCGCCGCTCTCAGTACTACTAGTAGTGTCAATCTTAATTAAGGGTCTACTCTATCGGTCATCATTTCCGGTTATCGATGGACGCCCACTTGACGCCCGCAGCCCACTGGGTCGAGGGCTGTCTGGTATCCTATACTGCCACTTCCATCACCACTTTCTCTCCAGATTTCCTAACAGCCTAACTGACGATTAAACATGGTTGAGAATATCCGCGACAGATGCCCTCACTTTCGCATTCTCGTCATGGGGAAGAGCAACGCTGGAAAGACGACGATATTGAAGAAAGTATGCAATAGTGTGGAAGATCCAATGATCTTTAGTCCATCAGGAAAGCAGGTAGGAACCCCCGTCGGCTCGCTGTTTTCTTATATATTGATATATTTTGGCTACAGATTGATACATCCGTGGTCACGCCTTCTGCCGAGGTCCGTATCGTACAAGCTATTGAGCCTCCATTCGCTCACCGTGTCATAGCGAGGAGAGCACAACATAGAAAATGAGATGATATTCAAGAGCAATACCGGATTTATATTCCACGACTCCCGGGGGTTTGAAAGTGGGTCTGTGGACGAGACAGAGACAGTGAGGAAATTTTTGAGTAAGAGAGCGCAAGCCGGAGAGATGAAAGATCAAGTGCATGCCGTTTGGTACTTATTTCAAATTGACTTCTCGCAGGACTCACCTCTAATCCCGCAAAATAAGGTACTGCCTTCCTACCGACGCTGCCAGACCAATCCTGGCCGCGGACGAGATGTTTTTCAACGGATGCGGTATCGGAAAAGGTGTGTAATCCAGAATATGGTGAATGGAGGAGTCAATATAACGCTCGTATAAAGCTCCAGTGATTGTGATCTTCACGAAGTTCGACGGCCTGGTCACCAAAGCATTGACCGAGCTACGCAGCGGCAATGGCAGCCTTAGCTTTAGAGAGGCATTGAAACGAGCTCCGGCTGAGGCTGAAATCAAACTGGACACCTTGTACAAACAGCGCCTGCAAGCTTCGAAGTTCCCGCCAACCGCCTGCCTGCATCTCAAAGGCGAGTGAGCTCGATGCGGCGAAAGTGTACTCTGCTTAGTCGTTTTTGAGATCAGATATGCAACGTGGCAGCACCACCTGTCCCGAATTGATCGAAGCGACGGCCAATGCCATCACCGATGATGCTCTGAAGGGTTTGTTTCTCTCCGTTCAACAAAGCAACATTAATCTCTGCATTCATTATGCTTTGAGCCATGCGTGAGTGTACCACTATCATTTCATAATGTCAATAACCACGTTTCTTACACCAGCAATCTGGCAAATGAGGGCCTGCAAAGTCTCACGAGAAATGCATTGTATTCATTCCCACATATCTGGGTGAGTTCGTGCAGCGAGCATTTGCAGGACTGTATAGTTTGGCTAATTGATGTGACGTTAGCGGGTAAGCTTATACCGGAAAAAATTCAATGTATATTCTTAACACTTGGTATTTTCCAGGATGTGAGTTCGAGGACGCATATATCACAATGTGGCTAATGTGGCCGCTCTGCTCTCCACAGGATGTGAGTGGAAAAGTGATATCTTATCGCTGCCTCATCTTACGGGCTATTTGTCGGTAGGGAGTGAGTGTGATAGCCCTAAGCATAGCTTCAGGACGATGGGCTAACATACTTTGCTTTATCACAACTAGTATGTAAGCCACACAAAACCACTCTCGCGTTATACAGGATTTGATAGGCCCGAACTTGTCTGAATCTCTCAAGGCAGTCAGTATATATCTCAAAGTCGAGCTTGTTCCATTTTGCTGACTTTCCTTGTCTGCTTCCGACACAGAAGGTAAGTATTTGTTAACGCGCTGTGTTTGTGGATCCTGCTTAAGGTTGCCTGACCTCTACCCATGTTGATAAAGCCTGTTGTGAGTGCTTTCCGCCGTTGATCTCCATGTTTGCCGTTCGTTGACCTCAATGGTATTCCAACAGAATGTGAGTGCCGTCTCCCTGTGAGGCGGGGGGGAAGCGCAAATTTTGCGATGCGGCTGTGCAGCGCGAGCGGGGCGCGTTTCCTCATTAGCTAGCCTCCTATTGCTACCTCCAATTCTTCCCCTGCATTTAAATAGATACTCAATTGTGTTTGTGTTGCCTGCATGTTGTAGAGCGGCTTGAGAGCAAGATGAAATTGGAAAAGTATAGTACATGGGGTGTGAATATGTGAGTAAAAATAGCAAACGACGTAGTGATAACAGTGCAGAACTAGCGGTCAGGGGCTGGGTAATTGGTAATGAATGATGATGATGAAGGCTCCAACTCCAGTATCTCATTATCAGCACCGGCACCCTCTTTAACCATAAGCCACCCCTCACGCCAGAGTTTGTCGAAGCGCTTGGCCATCAAGTGGCGGATGCTGGCTTGCTTGGCAGCGTACGCGGCGACACCCTCAGTGTCCTCAATGGAGAGATGCGGGATACGGTGAGCTTGCTGCTGCCACCAGTCCGCCTGCCAGGAAAAGAAGGTTTGCACTCGGCGCATCTCCTCGCGGAGAAGCAAAACCTCCTCGGACCATCGCATGGCACGCGCGCGGGCCTTACACCACTCGATGCGGAGCACTAACAAAGCATGTTAGTTCACAGGGAGTGATCTCACAGCATAGAATACTCACCTTCTTGTACCGCTTTGTCATCCCCATCGACCCTTACACCGACTACCATCCAAATCCACGACAGCTTTTTATACCCTTCCCCGAGAGCTTTTTTATGCGCTTCGCTAACACCCTTCTTCTTCCGCTGGCTGCTCTGAACCAGCTTATCCTTCTCCGACTCATCCGCGAATGCTCGAATGTCCTCGTCGTTAAGCGGTTGAAGCTGTGTATCCCATCCGACAGCGCCAGTGCGTTCAGCGAGTGTGCCAAGTGCGTGCCGGGCGCGAGTATACTTTGCCGCGCTCGCGTCAACCTTGGTTTGAACTCGGGTGAGAAGGTTGCGCGAGCGTGTATTGGCACGCTGACCAACAAGGTGCTTGTCCTTATATTTGTACATGTGTGTGCGCAAACGTAGATGCCGGCGGACCTCCTCGAGTCCTTCGTAGGCTTGCGCCGTACGGAGTCTGAATTCATACTCGAAAAGCTTTTGATGGGTTCGCATGCGCTGAGTAAGGGATGAGGGAAGATGGAGGGAGATGTCGTATGAGGGAATTTCGTGATCGGTGTCGGCAGCTGCACGTCGCTCCTGGGCTCGAGTGACAGTCACCTCGGGCATATACAGCCGCTGGAGGTCTGTCCAGGCCTGGATCTTGCGTTGCAAACCAATCTTGCGCTCCAGGATTTTCGCGCGCTGAAGGGCCGTGGCGGAGGCATCTAGGGCCTTGGCATCAGCCTTCAGTCGAACCCTGGATTGCGCGGTACGGTAAGTATAAGTGGGGACATACAAAGGAAGAATGAGTGGACTTACTGCTGGGCCTCAAGTTCGAGGCCTTGTGAGATGAAAATGCCCGGCGTGACTTGATCGTGAACCGGGGCTGCATCGTCGCGCTTTAGATACTCGCCATCCTCCTCAGCGAGCGCTAATCGAACATCATTCTGTGTAGCATCTGGAAGCGATGGGGTCAGCACATGTAAATTAAAAAAATAAAAAACGTACTGCGCGTCACTGATACGAAAGGGTTGGGCAGATCATTATCGATCTCCCATTCTTCCACCATCGTTGACCACTGAAGCACGGTCACAGCGGGAATTGTCTTGGTGAAGGCGTCGAAGTCTACAACCTGTGCATCGCGTTCTTCTACTGCCGCCTTTAGCTTTCGCAGTAGTATACGGCCTAGATTTCAACAGTCAGCAACATGCACAATATGATACAGATAACGAGAACACTTACCAAGTGTGATGATCCTCAGCCAGTTCCAATCACCGAAATGGTCATCGATGGTCTCGCGATACGACGCGGGACCCATCTGCTTGGTGGAAGACGAAACCGGATTAATGTTGGACCACCCGCGTTCGGGGGCCTCTCCGTCAGTCCGTCCCACGCCGCGAGTCAGGTTAAACGAATAAGACGTGTGACATTTTTCGATATGGGCCGGCAGGTGAAATTTTGGGACGAGAAAGACAAAAGATTTGCCTTCACGGTCAATCTGAACATATCCAGGCATATCCGGCATGCGTCCCCAGAGATTGATGGACCACTGGCATGCGATGTCGTAGGACATCACGAGGCGCACGTAATCTTGCTGAGATGTGCTGTGGAAGAAGATATAATCCATATTTGCGTAGCTGAAGCTCAAATCAGTATAATTATGCGCTGAAAATGTTGTAGAAAAACGCACCGCTCGCCTTTCTGCAACTCGCCGACTGAGCTGGGCCGCTTCATCATATGACGAGTGCAGTCTATCGTGCCAATGCCCGAAGCCGCTAAGTTAGCGAAGCGGCTCGTGTTGGCATCGCCAACTGCGTGGTGTTTGACGCAATTAGAGTGCTGCCAGGAACATCAGTCAACACATATATTCTCACAGCAGAATGATATACTTACTATTTCTTTCTGATCCCCGAACTTAGCGAGATGTTCGCGGTATTTAGAAATCTCGCAAAAATATGAGAAGCCCGCGCTGAACGTAGGGTCAGCGGCCTCGCTTGACACTTTCCTCCGTACCATCCGGAAGTTGGCATCAGCGGCGAGAAATAGCCCAAATACAAACCTATATATTCTTCAGCAGGGTCACCAGCTGCAAATGATCGAGAGAAACTCACCGAGAGTTATCGGGGGCTTCGCGCCAATTCGACGGCAAATTCTTACCAGGTTGCGGGCACGCTGGACACAGCACAGCGCACTCGCCCTCGGCAGTACCCTTAGCACCAGCAGGATCATGCCCACGCCCTGCACGTTTCATCATCTTAAGATTCCGCCATTGACGAATCATGCGTAAAAACTCGTCGTAACGATCCTGTGATCCAGCTATGAGTAAGGATACTGAACGAGTGAATGGTACTAACGTACCGGAATGTCAATAGTGCCTGTGTTGTCACTTCGCCGAGCAAGAGCATTGTAGAACTCAAAGGCAGAGGCCTTTGCTTTGAAGGTGAGAAGATGAAATAATTCCAGGAGATTGAACGTTGCGGCGGTCTTCGGGGCTTGAACCGTTGCTGGATAGAGCCTGGCGCGGAGGAGCTGAACCGTCTCGCCCTTCGCACGGTCGCACCCGCAGTAATCGAGAGCGACTTGGTGGATACCGTTGACATCGACGATGACGAAGTCATCGCCCGGAGCGGCGATCGGGTTGATGCAGGATTGGCCGGTACTATGTCCTAATTGGATGCGGAGGCCAAGCGCTTTAAGGGTGGTGTGCTCAAAGTGAGAGCCATTCCAAAGCTAGATTATTTGGCGACATTAGATAGCAGCTTCATGTATATATGATTGCAGAACTCACCTCAACCCGGTGCGTTGGATTGCATTCGTGAGTTGAAACAGAGCAACTCACGCACATCATCATCCCGCCGTGACAATCTTCACATCTTATCACGGGGTCCGACGCCCGGCAATGCTGGCACTCCGCCCAGTGTAAACGATCACCGCGCCCATCCAGGCGAATCAGCTCACGTAAGAAGTCTTCGCGCTCGTCGTCGACCCACTTCTTGGTGGGATTATCCTAACAGTGTGTCAGTCCAAAGCTCTAGATGTTTGCGCGTCACTTACGGTGGTGGTTCTCTTTTTCCTGGGCATCTGCGCAGCAACGTCAGCGTCATCGATGAGATGACGCTGATACTGGACGTCTAACTCTGCTTCTCCTTCAAACACGCCCCCGTCCTCCTCGCCGTCCGAGTCTGGGCATTCCTCCAGTTCAGGTAAGTCGTCCATATCCTCGTACACGGAGGCGCTGGCTTCAGGGCGTGATACCTTCTCAGGTGATGCCGGCGCTGTGATGTAGGTTGTCTGAGAAGACAATTTACTACTACCACTACCGAGGTTGAATTGGGTATGGCGAAGCCTTGTTGTACGAGCACCGGCAGTGTCGAGATGATCAGTGTCTTCGTCACCGTGATTCCATTCATCGAAGTTCGATGGTGCACTTCGCTTGCGGTTCTGTCGAGACATTAGAGTGGTGAAGTTAGATAGATATCGAGACACATACCTAGACACATTATATAGCGCGCTGATCGATTCCGGGAGAATAGATTGGCTGCGGACAGCAATAGGCGTTGACTGCGAGTTACTGCGAGAAGCGAAGATAATACTGTTCCGTATGGACAGCAAAGGCAATGAATGCGAGAGGCGACGTGGCGAAGACTACGGCAAGCAAGGGTGTCGACAGTGATAGGTATTGATTGTGATCGAGTTACTGCGAGAAGCAAAAGTAAGGCTGCACCGTATGGACAGCAAAGGCAATGACTGCGAGAGGCGACGTGGCGAAGACTGCGGCAAGCAAGGGCGTTGACAGTGCGCCAGAGCAAGGAACGAGGCTTGTATGGGCGTTGCTTGATCCGAAGGCGTGAGCGCGTAAGACAACAACAACAGCTGATCAACAATGCGAAAACAGCCCAGTTAGACTGCTAGGGTTAGGGTTAGGAATGTCGAAATGCAAAGGATTAACAGATGGTCCTGTAAATGACACAACAAAATTTAAAATTGCATTAGGACGGTGTTCCCGAAGGAATACTATGATACAAATCATCAAAGCTACAAGTAAGATACAATTCAAGCAAACATGAAATGTCCAAGCATAATAACAGCGTTCCCGAAGGTCTGTACAAAATGACATGTCCAACAACTGCGGTGGTCACGTAGATCCCCGAACGTAATCGTACACAACGGGATGAAACGTGCATGCATAGTAACAGCGTTCCCGAAGGTGGGCAAAAAATGCCATATGCACCGCCTGCGATGATGGCAGGGATCCCCCGAACGTAAGACGTACGCATCGGAATAAAGACTAGAACACGGCATGTCAGTAACAGCTCAATAGATAGGTGCGAGACTTACAAATACGGAGCCGAACATGACATGTCTAGTGCAACAGAGAAAATGGAGGGGGACAGCGTGGATGGGACGGGGGATGAAGCAAGGATTGGGGGGGAGGGGTGACGGTGCCGAAAGAGGATTGGGGGGGGATACTGGCGGATAAGCTGGTCAGTACACGTGTAAGTAGAGCAAATCAGGACACGCACCTGGAACCAGCGCCCATCGCCACTTGCCCCGCCTAAACTAACAGCATCCTAAATTAAAAAATGCGAACTTCAGACATGGCGAGGTAGATCTGCAAGCACAATAGTTAGCATGGAGCACGAATTATATGGGAAATCAAATGAGGGAGGTTTGAAATTAAAAAACGATAACAAAATGGCAACGCTCCCATGGCTTGCCCGCTCTCACAATATATCCTCAACGTCTCGCAGGCAGGGGCCTGAGCACCCTGCAGTGTCCCCGGTAGGGAGCTGCTGACAAAAGCAGAGGTTTCGGAACCGGTAGAGGTGTATGCGCGTCTCGCAGGTGGACAGCGTCCACGGATGTCCCATGGCCCCGGCGGGGCCCTGCTGACTTCACGAGCATTATGCTCGTGAAGCACCACCCCCAACGTGCGGTTATGGGCCATATGGGATACACGTCGAAGAAGAAGAAGAAAAGGGGGGAGGGGCGTAAAAGAAAGATGCTTACCAGTGACTGGATAGACACTATCGAGAAGGGCCAGGAGGACCTTGGTACAAAAAGGAATACATGTGGAGGAAGGCGGTGGAGGAAGGCGGTGGTGGGAGAAAGAGAAAAGGGAATGCAAACTTAAACGTGCGAAGCCGATTTATAAACGACCCACCAGAATTCAAACTCCGCCGACAGCCTGCGAAGAAAAGCTAAACTAAGGCATGTATGCCCCCGTCTTCTGGCAGAGGCGCAGAGTCTCCTTGGACTTCGCAAGAGTAGTCAGTAGAACAATCAAAACACCTCACATACCATTTTATGCCACCCCCCGCCCCCCCCTGCCCAAGTGTCTGCCAATGCGCTGAGGTGGCGACGGTATGAGAACAAGAGACAGTGATCGAGAGTCGGACTTGCACTTCTGGGCATCCGATCGTCCTCGTGTACAACACTGGCTGGACTCAAATCAGCATCGGAAATGCTGGATCACTGTGTATAAAGTCTTCATACTAATCTTGATTATATTGATGTTATCCGAAGCTCGTCGGATGAGTATCCATCGAGCCCGAGTACCCGAGATGGGCGCTTAGCGGGCCACTTGTTCGTGCACATCGGTTTTCATGCTTTCCCGATGGGCACAACACAATGTAATTTATTCTGACTACCTAAATATGTTACGGATATGCTATATAACACCTCCAGTAAGTTTAGACGATCATTTATAAGAAAAGGCCATTCTAATAGCACGAAATCGCCTTTGTCGTGATCGGACACACAATATCAGTACATGCACTTCACTTCAACTCCCCGTTTTCGATGGTAATTGGGCACATCTTCTTCGTTTTTGAAACGGTCTTCTGTGTTATCATTCTGAATGCTATAAATACTGCTACATAGTATTTAAAAACTATCGGCACCCTACATTCTCTCAAAATATGTATATTTGTAGTGTAATTTCGACTAATCAGGCTCCTGTATCATCCAGATATATGGGGGACATAGAGGCTCACCTTTGAACAACTATATTAATGCCCTAGAATATCCATACGGTGGCGATCTACGCTAACATGCGTTCTCAATGCACCATGACCTCGGGATGCCATTCAGAAGGCACAATATGTAGCATACAGCAAAATCAGTAGGATCTCAATTGTTTTGATCAAATCGGACTATCCTATTAGTTAAAATAGTCCCTATAGAGCACTTCCATGGCATCCTAGACAGTCGGATATGTCTGTGACCGGTGTGGAAGAGAAGACGAGGTCAATGTGGCTTGAACTCGATCAGCCACAATTACCCTTTCGGGATACCTGCAGCGAGTGCCACACTTCCGATTGCCGATCTCTTTCCCTCCTCCCACGACGACACCAACGATGGTGAAGACAAAACGGTAAGTGAATGCTTCTCTATAAGCAAATGCTGATCATAATCGCACGCACCTTCGACAGGCCACCTCCGAGCTGCACCCTCGTTGGAGCGGTTCGCCATGGGGGAGGGCCTAGACGTCCAATTTGACGCGCCCGACACGTTGATCGAGGATGCGACGACTGCCGATGTGCTGTGGGAATGACTCGAGAGCGTGGATGGATATATGTGCAAGGTGCGTTTCCTTCTTCATGCAGCATCAATGCTGATCAGTAGAGTTCAAACGCGTTCACGCACGCACCCCAGCCCCATGCACACACCCAACGCGCACATGCTATCCCGTCTGTGCGCCTTGCACCACGCATATACACCAGGTCCCATGTACGTACACAGGTCCCATGCCCGCGTGCCAGCCAGGACTCATGCGTACATGTCAGACCCCATTCGCGCATGCCAACCAGCACCCAAGTGCGCGCTCCCCAGCTGCGTGGCAGCTCCCGCAGGACCCACATCCGCGCTCATGCAGGACACGTCCGCGCAATACATACGCGGACCTACATATCTATGTGGTACCCGCATGCAGAGCAGGCCAAGCGCATCGCAATTTTCTACTCCGCCGCCACCGTGGCCGGCGCGTTCGGCGGCCTCCTTGCATATGGTATCGAGTGTATGGAGGGCGTGGGCGGGCTGCACGGCTGGCAGTGGATATTCTGCCTCGAGGGCATCGTCACTGTGCTCATCGCCATCGTCTCCTTCTTCGGGATGTACGACTATCCCGCCACCGCGACCTTCCTCTCCGAGTCGGAGCGTGAGCACGTCGTCCATATGCTCAAGTTCGACTCGCTGGGCCAGAGCACGCACTTTGACACGAAGTTCGTGCGGCAAGCGCTGGGGGACTACCACACCTACCTCCAAATCGGGATCTACATTGGCACGATTATCCCCCCGGCCGCAATCGGACTCTTCATGCCGACCATCATCCACGAGCTCGGGTACTCCGCCGCGAACACTCAGCTGCTCACCGTGCCGCCCTTCGCCGCTGCGTGCATCTCCACCATCGCCATAGGGATCATCTCGGACAAGTACAAGTTGCGCGGCCCGTTCATCATCGGCGGCGCGCTCGTGTCGCTGGCTGGGTACATCGTGCTGTACAACACGGACAAGCCGGGTGTGGGGTACGCGGGTGCGGTGCTCACCGCGGTCGGGGTGTTCCCTACTATCCCGGTAGCCATTGCGTGGGCGGGCGGGAATGCGGGGGGCGATATGAAGAGAGGGGTTGTTCTTGGTATGGTTATCGGGATGGGCAATCTCTGCTATAGTAGATGTAATATATTCAATTTGACCAATCACTCCACTGACGCGAAGGCTTTGAATCTGAGACCAGCAAGGGCAAGGTTGAGGGCACCGACTGAAATGCGAGTAGATATAAATTGTAATTCAATGTTACAGAACATGCTAATTTAAGACCTCGACGAGGTTGGTTTGGAGAGCGACGTCGAAGGCAGCCTCCGCCAGCTCCTTGGTAGGATACTGCACCAGCTGTGAGCCAGACACGCGATGAGTAAACCCAGTGGCCAGATGACTGTGAATGGTAGGCAAAAATTAGTTATATATTAAGAGGGCCAACGTTTGAATGCTGTACACTCACGCTCCTTGGACGACGCCGACTCGTCGGCCTCTCGTGATGCTGTACCACCTATCGGCCGCCGGTACATTCGTTCGTAGGACGTGGCGGACGCGGCGGGTATGAGTGGAAGCCGTCTCCTTGTCCAACTGGGCGGCCTCGGGGATCATGTCGTACAGTGTTGCGTCGTTGGGACTGGATGAGCGCGTCGTGGGGATGGAAATTGGCGAAGACGGACGAGAGTTGGGGGGAGCTCGCGGCGGATATGGCCAATCCCCCCTGAGAAGGCAGCAGGTGGTTGATGTGATAGTCGCCCCTTTGGGGGTGCGGTATGGCGACTTATCGTAGGGGCTGTAGAAGGTGAATGTGACCTGCGTGCAGGTAACTGTGATCTCGCCGTCAGGCGAGTTGAGGGTGCGCTTAGATTCAATAACATCGGAGCTAGATGCTCCTGGAGCAAATGAGTATTAGTAAGTAAAGGGCAGGTAGCTATCGCGCACCGCAAGCCATAGCAGTAGCCATAACAACAGAGAGCTCGTTGGAGAGAAGCTCGTCCCCTAGATCCATATCATAGACTGCCTCAGCTTCACACATAGTAGGGAGGGATTGGATTAGGGAGGAAAGGTTGCGATGAAGAATGACATGACATGGGAGATATAAACCAGTGGCGACCTGTGGCGACGAGGCGAAGTAATTAACGCCGCGTTGCTTGCAGGCTCTGACACCGACATCCATCTTCAGCAATCCGACATCCGCATACCTTGGTAGCTTCGACACCGACTCCCACCTTCAGCGGTCCGACACCTGCATACCATGCTGGCTCTGACACAGGCACCCATGTTCAGTGATCCGACATCCGCATGCCTTGCTGGCTCTGACACCGACATCCATCTTCAGCAATCCGATATCCACATACCTTGGTAGCTTCGACACTGACTCCCACCTTCAGCGGTCCGGCGCTCGCGTACCTATCTCGCTCAGGGTTCTTACTGATGTAGCGCTTCTCCAGAACCTTCTCAAATTGATGCAACCCGCATATGGCTTCATACTTCCCCACTGCAGCTTTCATTCTCTACACGTTTCGCCCGTTTATCTACCGAACATACAAATGTCCATAAAGTATGTCTTAATCAGCAGAATTTCTTGTCTCTGACACCGATTTTCCGATAGAAGTATCGAGTTCTGTTGTTTATATGGTCGCCCTGCTCAGGCAGGTAATGCATCACACATTTTCTCTCCGATGGCTCGAGACAAGCGCCGCTGGACCTCCCCCGGACAAGTCAGCTGGCTCATGTCCAGCATTCCCGAATATCTCGAAGCTCAAAAGAAGGGCAGATACGACAAGTTCTGGCCCCGTTTTTTCGAATCATATTTCAAAGAGTTCCCCGCACCCGAACCAACCGAGGACGACCGAACAGACTCTGAGCCCGAGACCGAATCCGAAGCCGATGTTCCCTTGGAGTCGGCGGAGGAGGAAAGTTTTGCTGCCAGCGTTGCTGGTAAACGCAAGAACAAGGCCGGCCAAGCCAAGGCCAACAAGCGAGCAAAGCAGGTACGCGATACGCTAAATTTAACCTACCGTCGCTGACACATGCATAGGCAGCTCAGAATCGAGTCCTTACTCGCGTACAGAGAATCAAAGGCAAATTCATCAGCAAGCGCAAAAGGGTGTGTAATCTTTCTTTTACAGATTATATGTTGTGTTTACCTTACTCAATAGCAACTCAAAACATTCATGCGGTGGCACTCCACGCCAATCGCAAGGCCTGGGAGACGAAAGAAGCGATCAAGCGTATTCGGATGGCCAGCGTTCGCAGCACGCGGCAAAACCCAAAAGTCCCGCCGCGTAAAACAAGAGATCGAAATATACTTCAATTTATTCTATGACACTCGCATAATCACCACCGTCAGAGAACGTCTTGCGCAAACGGGTCTCACTGGCCCCGCCATTAATCTCATTCGTGAAGTTGCTCGAGAGATGTACAATACGGAGGATGATCAGACGCGAGCGGCAGTCGCAGCAGAGATGGCCATTCAGCGCCAGGGAAATGATGTCGATTCCGAGGACGACTCGGGGGACCTAGAGGAAGCCGGGACACCAACACCACAGCAATATCAAGAGTACGTTTGTCCTGTGTTATTCTCGTTAAGTTCGCCACTAATTCTATTGCAGAGCTATTGACGTGTTCCCCCCCTACGTCGACGCTATGCTCAAGGAGCTCACGGAACGCACAGGATTTTGCGCCACCCTCATTGTGGGTGGCCCTATCCCGGCGAACAACGGGGCTATATCGACAATAAGGTAAGCGCCCTCATATCACATTTAATACCTTGTTGTTCAAACTCGACATTAGCTACCATGCCGGCAAGAACGCCCTGGGCTCCTCGTTTGGCGTAGCCCACAGAAACTATAGCTCCGACATTGTACGCCCCTACACAGACTTTCTCCGCACCATTTACTGTGAGTATGAATGATCTTATTAATTTCTCTGTACTAATAAACTTTTATCAGCCGCAGATATTCGAGAGGCCCGCGCGCTCAAAGCTGCGTCCAGCAGCACTATGCCGACCCTACCTGTCGATGGGCTTCATACTATGGACTTGGGCGACGAGGCCAAGAGCCTGGATCCCAGCCCTGCCCCTCTGCTAGATGATGTGTCGCCTCCTGTCGCCGCCGTCTCACCATCACTCATGCACACCGCCAAACCCTTCCTCACTGCAGGTGCCGAAGGCTCCGCCTCCCCCGCCAGTTTTGGCCCATCGTCGCTCGCGCCCGTTCCCATCTCTTCCGCTCTGCCTCCAAGCGCAGCCATCGCTCACGAGCGGCTGCCAGTCGCCTCTGTGCGCACACACCCCGCTCCTGTGTTGACACCAAACGCGGATGTCCCTCGTGAGCTCGCACCTCCCGCCGGTCACAAGGCCGCTCTTCCCTCGCCTGCCGCAAACCCAAGCCCTCGCCTAAATCGCATCGCACAGAAGAGTGCGGCTTATTGCGAGGCGATCAGCACAGCCCCTCTGCCTCGTGCAGCGTCCAAGCACGCGCTGCAGGCGCGGGCTGCCGTTGAGCTCGAGGAGAAGGCACAAGCAGATGCTGCGGCAACAGCAGAAAATCAAATCACCGCGTCTGCGCTCAAGGCGCCCATCTTCAAGGCGCTCAACCTCAACACGCTCAACGTCGACGCGCCCATTGTCAATGCACCCATGGCCTCCAAAAGAGGACGCAAACGTTCCGCCGACGTCATGACCGCTGAGGCCAACAGCACGGATGAAGGTCGACCTCGCCGGGCGCTCATCAAAACGGCCGCCGGCGAGCGGATGGCGCTCGAAAATGCAGCGCAGGCTGAGGCCGCTGCGAAGAGGGCCGCGCGGAAACCAGTGCCGAAGGCGAGGAAGCGGGGACAGACGGAGGCTGGTGGTGGGGCCAAGAAGGCGAGAGTCTCAGTCTCCAAAAAGTAGAATAGTTACCCTTATCGTTTATCCCAATCCATTTGTGTTGAAATTGTCTAGCTTGAAGTATATCCCGATGTTTGAGAGCCTGACAGTAACAAATAATTGAGAATTTTTGTGACGAATTTCTCAAAGGACTTCGGGTTTCTACGGAACACATATTATGTCCGAGGGTGAGCAATACCTTCACAGATGTATCATCGCGTTCGAGCATCACTTCAGTTCTTCTTCAAATCAGTTCTTTGAATCCATCTACATGCATATTCTATAAATGACTGCTATTCCAATATCTGTAGACAGCATGGGGTGAAATACGAGAGAAGTTTCGGTGTCTGTCAGACTTTGTTTGTGGAACAAATGGCAATGATTACGGGTCCGATCGTGCCCTCGGCGAGTCGAGCATACTTCGCGAATACAGTACAATATCTCCTACCCGATACAGTGTCACAATCTAATTTACTGATGTTTTAAATGCTGTAAAAATTGTAGGACACCATGAAAGTAATGAATTAGTGGCATGATATTGTGTTATTACTGGGCACTACCGGTGCACTCGTGTGACTGAATGAGCGAGCAGCTGGCTGGCGAGAGGGGGAAGAATTGGAGGTAGCAATAGGAGCCTAGCTAATGAGGAAACGCGCCCCCGCTCGCGCTGCACAGCCGCATTGCAAAATTTGCGCTTCCCCCCCGCCTGTCGCCGAAGGGAATTGACGGCCAGGCACGCCGCGCTGCTCATCCAACGCATTCGGAAGGAAGGATTTTTAATTTGAGGCCACCCCCGAGGCTGGGGGTAGCAAATAATGTGTGCGCCACAGCCATTCCGCGCCTACCGCATTTGGAATCGAGCCAACAGCCCATCCGGCTGCCCTGTCGGCTGCCCTTCTAAGCCTGCGGTAAGGTAATGTATTAGCATCTGACGGTAAGGTAATGTATTACACTCACTGGTAACTAGCGGATGTGGTGCAACTCACATGCACCGGTGGTGACCAGACAGTAGTGCATTAATATGGCTGTTATGCCTGCGCCTCTTGACAGAATGAAATCCCTCACGGTCTTCAGATTTCCAGTTTCACCCGGCTCGAATCCCTGGGAATCATGGAGAACAAATCGGGGATCGTCTGGCGAAATGATGGGTGTGTTGATGTTGCAGACTCCTTGCAGGTCATGGTAAACGGTCTGCTCTAGTCAGGGAAGTTGGTAGATGCGGTGTGAGACATTGCGCTTACTGCGAGGTCGACATTGAACGTGTGATTGATTAAGGAGGATTTTCCGGTTCCTGACTTTTACTGGATCTTGGTACGATTGAATTTGTAACGAATAAGCACTTACTTTGCCCACTAACAAAATTCGAAATCTGCGGACGAGTCAGCGATCGTAAGGGCAGCATTGATTGTATCACGGTTTAAGGAGATATGTACCTCGGGCATTTATTTCGAATGTCTGCGGGCGCAGACCGCAGCCCACTGGGAGCCATGGCTGGGTGTAATTGGCAGTTACGTGGCACCTCCTTGAATTACTTGACGATGCCGTGAAGTTGTTTCTATCTTGGCGCCCATTCTGCATCAGGAACTCGCCTCAGAGTCGTGCCCGTGCTTGAGCGATATGAACGTGGGCGTTGTGAGGCGTTGCAGTGGACATCGTGCATCATGCATATTGACTTGTGTGATAACGGTCTCCTGATAACACACCTGTGACTCCCACAATACAGTGCCGATAAGCTTGGGCATGGAGGCAGTATGCCCATGCCAGTTCGCTTACAGGTCAGTCTAAATCCCGCTCCCGTTAATTATCGCTAACTATTTACCTTGTACCACCTGCCAGCGAGCCATCCACCGCTGTCATGGGACGTCGAGCTGGGACTGGCACCTGTCGGGGCCTGTCATCACTCCACACTTGTCTCCGTCGTCAGGTACAGTCCCGCTCGTCGTCGGCGACGGCGCTCCCGCCCCCTCTATCCTAACTTCACGAGTACATGGCCAATGAACACAAGGTAAATCACAATATAATTGTGTAGGCATGTATTATAGAAGGCTAATATAATATATATGAAAGATCATGAATTGTTAAGAGTAACACGGTCCATAATTACAGTCAGTAAGTCAGCCTCGTCTTCATGCTCCTCAGCTTCATCATCATCATCATCCTGCTCTCCCTCCATCTCAGCTTCTTCGTCGGTTGGAGCCAGCCCCCTGCTGATGGGAATCGGCACAGTGAGGCCAGTATTATTGGCAGCGGAGGGGCGCCAAGAGGCTGAGCCACCCGGCCCCGTATCTAGGCCAATCCCAGGCTGCAGGGAACCAGAGAAGCCCTCGAGCCCGGCGATAGCAGAGAGGCGGAGATGGTGGTGAGCATTGAATCGGCCTCGAATGTTGCGGTGAATGGTGATCTGATGGGCGAGAATAGGATCGGTGACGCGGACACGTTCTTCGTGATGCTTGAGGAAGTCTTCCTCGTCGCGTAGGCCTGTGATGATGCGTCGTATTTCGATGTTGCAGCGGACAATCTCCTCGGGGGCGCGTAGGAGCTTAAAATATTGATCCATGGCTGTACGGCCCATGGGAGTGGCCCATGGCCGTTGGCGAACATCCTGTCGTGTGTCTCGGAGGAGGTCGAAGTCCGCAAGAAATGCGTACTCCACGACCTCCTTAATGTCAAGTGTTTCGCGTGGCGGGCTGAGCGCGAGGGCTGCAACATTGTAACGCTCCACGGCAGTCCTGATCGCGGCAGAGCGCGATGTAAGAGCTTCGCCCATGTGCCGTCGCCTCTTGTACCCTGGTAGTTAATTAATTAGTCTTATTTGCTCGGTATGAAAAAAATTACTTACCCATTCCAGCGCGGTTCATTCTGCCAAGTTCGAAGAGCCGCGCCACAACCAGTCCTTCGACTGTGTCGAGTGCACGCTGGTATCCCCGCATGGCAACCATGCGCCCCATCTCTACATATTCTGCTGATTGCGCTGTCCATCGAGTTTGTATGCCGAGGCGCAGCTCCAGATTCTGGACATGAACTCTGGCAGTCTCGTGGTTCTCAATAGCATGGCGGCGGCGGGACTCAATGGCGCTGGTCTGGTCGCGCGCTGTTGGATCAGTAGGGTGGAACCCGATGCTTCGAACAGCTTGGAGAAGTGTTCTGTAAAAGGCTATATTAGAACGGGGAGGAGGAGCGGCAGAAGAGTGAGCCATACTCGCAGTGCCAAAGATGCGTCAACCGCTGGTGGTACTCCATAGCCAGAGTCTCTTGCGGAGGTTCTTTCTTGAGGCTCTGGAGGTATGTCTTCTCCTCGACCAGCCAATCCTTGAAGGGTGGTGCTCCCGTAATGCCAAGGGCCTTTTTCGAGAGCTCGAGGGCCACAGGGTAATTTTTGAGGATATCGAGAGCCTTCTTGTACATGGTCTCGATATATGTAGCTTAGGATTAATTAATTAGTCAATATGCGAAGACTCGAATCAAATACTTACTCATGGTCATGAAGTTTTCATAATTGTCGGTGTCTCTGAAGTGGGCGGCGATGGCTTGCTGCCGGTGAAACCTGCTCATCGAGCGGGTCGATCCGGCAAGTGCATTGGACTTGGAGAAAGCTTGTTCACAAACACCCAATGCTTCGAGGCCGAGTCCGTCGACGTAGTGAGTGAGATGGGAGAGCTGACACAGGCGGTTGTGAGCATGGCCATGGAACGCGTCGACTAGAACAGTGTGTTCAAGCTGTCTGGCGAGAGGTCCGAGTGCGCTATTGAACAAGGTCTTCATATGGGAACAGCCAATGTCGAGCCCAGCACCTTGCTTTTTGCCGTGGGCTCTCAGCATTCGTGCCGCTGTTGCAAGTCCATACTTAGACCTATATTAAATATTAGACGTACTAATGTAACCAGATTTGTGGTGCTTACCCTTCTCCTGAGCGGTACATGTCCGCGAGTGTAAGGTTGAATCCATGACGGCAGAACGACGCGAAAATACCCGTCTCACCAAAACAACCCCATGAGCGCGCAGTCACATTTGACTTCATATTTTTCCATCGTTCACGGCATACATCTTCGGCATCCTCCTCCGGCTGTATGCAGGTTTATCAGTACTGGACTCTGAGAAAAACCATGAATTTACTCACATCCCGAGCGGCTCCCGGTGCTGGAGCCCACTGGTCAATGTCCTCTCTGCTGATATACATGTTCCCGGGCAGACATATTCGGGTATCCAGGCTCTCAACAGAAAGTCCGAGAAGAGGGCCACCTTCCTCTGGTGCGGCTCGTCTCTCAAATCGCTTGAGTGAGTCATTGCCATCCTCTGCCCAGAGGATGGAGAATCTCATCTCCTGCTCGTCTTGCACTTTGTACATGCACGCGGGGCATACATGCTTGATATTCCAATCGGGATCATTGCGGCTGAGAGCTTTGTCAACACGAGACTGGACGTGGGCGCGAACAGCGAGATACAGGTCGTAAGCAATCGAAAATTGCCGTGATCTATACCTTGCATAGACCTCCTGTGTAGATGAACATGGTTAGCTATGTAAAATAGACGAGTTGAGGACTTACACCCTGGAGATCAGCCATAGTGCGGACCCATGCCTGCATAGATAGCTGCGGGCACCTAAAGTGTGCTGTCCTGTAGAGCTCCAGAGTCTCCACGCGGAAGCCCAGGGTAGGAGTCTGCGGCGCGGTCGGTATAACACCCTGCGCAAGTATTGCAGCACATGGGCTCAGAGCGGTGCTAGGATACATGACATGCATTTCCGTAGTACCTGTAGATGGTGTCAGAACATGTGAGGGTACATGGATCAAGATAAAGAAGCTTACTGTATGTATCTTGTACGCGGATCTGGTAAGCATGCAAGGTGTCCTCTTCGTTCTGAGATTGCTTAGGTGAAGTGCCGTTATCGCGATGGTAAATGTACGATGTGTAGGAGTCCGTGAGGGCCTCAATTTGAAGCATAAACCCTTTCTGACGGGTCTCGTTACGGCGGTTGCGATTCCGCCTATCAACTCTTCGTGTCTTGCTATGATACATGTGTGATTAGCCTGTGGAAATATAATATTGGTACTGTGCCACACCTTGGAAGAATCGCTGCAGCCATCGCATCCATCTCTCCCCCTGCGTGGCTGATCGGAACAGATATATGGCCATTGAATACACTATTGTAGTCCTCCATGGCAACATCTTGGTTCTGCGTAGCACTTCCAGCTGCATGCCTGGCCAACTCGGCAAGTTCAGCTGCAGACATTGCTGCAATACACATTGAGTAAAAGCAAGTCTGCCAAGGTTGATGTTTGGCTCACCATTTTGACGAAGCGTATAGGCAGCCGCAGCGTCTTTCCTTCGTTTCACGATACCCGCGTTGGACAATAGCACAGGCTTCGGCTTTTGCACAGTGGGCTGTGTTTCCTGCTGCCGTCGCGCAAATGCCCCAAAAGCCTTGATGCCTCCCCTACGTCCGCCAAGTTGGTCGGAACGCTGCAGCGGGATTCGAGAACTTGACATCAAGAACAGGCTTGTTAGAGATGAAAACGAGATATGTGTGGGTCACGAGACTCTCGCGCGTGCATATCCTGATCACTTCACACTTGTATGTTTGTACAGGGCTGCCTTCACAGGCGATCAAATAAATAGCATACAAGTTGGTAGAGCAAGCATTTACATGTAGGATGTCGAATAAGTATATTTAATAACTAAAAGCTAATTTAATATAAAGCACGGGCAGGGTGGACAAAGTTGCCAGCCTTATACACACTCGCACACACCTTCTCACACGCCTGATGCCCAGCCTAGCGTGCATAGCACATGGATGGGTGACTAGGTGCACGCATGAGACATCAGCACAGGATGTTGATGTGCGACGTGGGTGGGCGACACACCGGGCGCAGGAAATGGGCATGCAACCTGGTCGGGCGCAGGACGTGGGCGCGTGATACGGCTGGGCGGAGGAAGTGGGTGCACGATGTGGCGGGGTGCAGGAGGTGGTGTGATAGGGCAAGTACCGGGAGTGGGCGTGATGTGGCCGGGTGTAGGATGTGGGTGTGGGTGTGCAACAGGGCGGACATAGGACATAGGTGCGCGATGTGGCCGGGCACAGGATGTGGCTTGATAGGGCGAGCACAGGGAGCGGGCACGATGTGGCCAAGTATGTGGCCGGGCGCAGGATGTGGCTTGATAGGGCGAGCACGGGGAGCGGGCGCGATGTGGCCAAGTATGGGCCGGGTGCAGGATGTGGCGCGATAGGGCGAGCACAGGGAACGGGTGTGATGTGGCTGGGCGTAGGATGTGGGCGTGCGATAGGGCGGGCACAGGACGTGGGTGTGCAACGTGGCCGGGCGTAAGACGTGGGTGCGCAACAGGGCGGGCACAGGACATGGGCGTGTGATGTAGCCGGGCACAGGATGTGCGCGCACAGCAGGGTGGGCACAGAAAGCGGGCATGTGATGTATTCATTAGCTTGCTAATGGAGGGAAAGATAAGGCATACCTTTTCAATTGCAAGCCCGTCAACGGGCCATGAGGAAGATTTCTGCGTGAGAGACGGTGATGAGGAGGAAGATGTGCTACAGTTGTCGATCGGATGACTGCGCACTCAGTTGGCAATACAGGGGCTAATTCCCACGCACAGCACATTTTATACTCCACTACACCAGGGATGAATTTGCGATTATATCTGAGTAGGCCAATCTACCCAGAATGATTCTCTATGTACTTGTACCTTGTGGGCTTTTCTTACACAACCGCGGGCAAAGTGGGAGGAGCTATGCAAGCCAGCTTGGTACCGCCCTAATAAGGCAATTGAGTGGCTGAGGTCCACCGCTCAGCTGTTGCACACTCGCCTCTCATCCCCAGAGCTATTTCTCAGGTCACTGGCATCCTATAAGATTTACTTACACATTATATCTTAGTACATACTTGCTTAGATCAAAATTAAAGTCCTCAGGACCTGTGTAGCAATGCCATTGCGCTTAAATGTGGCAATCTCCTCCTTATGTGCCTATCAGAGACTTCCCGAAATCATCCTAATGCTCAATGTAGTTCTTTTAGTACATTTAGGATGCATAAAACCGGGTTTCTGGACTTAGAACATCATGTTTATTAGCTGTAGAGCATCATAGACACCCCCCAAGGCAGAAACATGGAAAATGAGCCAAGAATGTGGTTTCACACAAGTAAAATCCGATATAAATTATGTCTGACCCATACAATAGCTTACATTGATGTATATTTGTATATTACTGAAGACAGAATTGAATGAGAATAAATTTCGAGAGTGAGACATCCAGAATACACAGAAAGACTAGGATATCAACAGAGTTTCATACTTGATACAGGCAGCAACTACATACTTACGCTAACGGATCCTTATATATTTGAAAGCAAAAAAGCGGACACCAGGAGGCTGACTTATACATAGTATAGCCCGGTATTCTAGTCACCGATCTACTGAAATGTGCTCATATTCATTTAGATAGAGGAAATAGCGAAACCGCGAGATAAGAGTATGATCGCGGTTATCACACATATAGTGCTTCGAACACGTTCAATATCTTTCCGATCTCGATTATAGAGCTTGTATCATATAATAACATATATATTTCATATACTAACCAAAGGATCAGAGTCAAACCATTTGTCCAGACCCACTATCAAGCAAACAATGACGAACAAACGACGAGTCGCACAACCGGACGCAATCCGAGCGTTTAGCGCCCATTGGCTCTGCATCTCTGCACCGACTACCAAAGCACGGGGGAAGAGGGAGGCTGGCAGAGGGACACGGGAAATGTATGTAGTATAGTGCTTTATATCCGTGCTTCACCACACCTTCCCCACCTCCAGGCACTCTTGCGCCTCTCCCAGCCCTTCGACAGTCCCAGAGCTTACTCAGAATGTGCTTGGGGTCATTCAACACAAATCATACCGTACCATACACACGTACTAAATCCCAGCGATAAGACACCATTGCACCTGTACACGCCTGAAATTTGTTACCAAATATAAATTGTCTTTTACATTACACTACACGCCACTGTATAGAATTCATAGGTACTTTGTAATGAGCTATACTTATGGAATCTCACTGATGAGTCGTGCCATTGATCTAATTTCATCGTCCCCCGTAGTGCGTCACTTTCGAGAATGTCCGCCCACCCGCGTATCCCATCGAGCGTGTGCAGCATGCCCAGTACCGTGCTCTCCCTTATGAGCGGTCCTGTCCATATCGCTGGCGCCAGCGGGCGGGGGTGCGTATTGGAGTGTGCATGTTGATGGGTGCACGTGTGGACACAGGTGTGGATGGTGGGCGCAAGTGTGAATGGTGGGCTCGAGCGGGGATGCTATTCGCGGGTCGCGGGTGCTGGGCACGAGACGCGGATACTGGGCACAAGCAGGATGACGGGCGCGGGTGTGGATGACGGGCGCGAGCGAGGATGACGGCACGAGCGCAGGTAGCGGGCATGAGTGTGGATGCCGGGTGCAAACACGGATGCTGGGCGTGAGCGGGGATGACGGGCACGCGCGTGGATGTGGGGCACGAGCGCAGATGGTGAGCGCAAGGCGCGGATGCCGGGAATAAGCAGGATGGCAGGCGCGGGCGTGAGTTGTGAATGCCGGGTGAGAGCACGGATGCTGGGCGTGAGCGGGGATGACGGGCGCATACGTGGATATGGGGCACAAGGGCAGATGGCGGGCACAAGGCGCGGATGCTGGGCACGAGCAGGATGATGGGCGCGGGCGTGGATGCCGGGTGCGAGCGCGGATGCCGGATGCGAGCACGGATGCTGGGCGGAAATTGGGGGTGCTGGGCGCGAGGTATGGATGCAGGGCGAGTCGAGGGTGCTAGGTGCAGGGGTGGATGCCCAGCGCGAGCGGGGATGACGGGCATGCGCGTGGATGCGAGGCGCGAGTGCTGGGCACGGGGCGCGGATGCTGGGCGCGGGCGTGGATGACACGGGCGTGGATGGCTGGCACGGGCGTGGATGCGGGGCACACACAAGTCGTGGATGCCGGGTGCGTGTGCGAGCGCGGATGCTGGGCATGAGCGGGGAGGGTCAGTAGGTTGCCCAAAGGTGCTGTAGCCTCAGCGGATGCCTTTCCCCCAGGGTCATGGCGTTGACCCAGTAGGTTCCAGCACCAGCGAGGATGGCGGGAGAGCTTACCTGTTTGCTTCTCCCCATCCTGTTCAATCCCTGAGTCGGCGCAGGCAGAGAGAAACGAATGTCGACAGCGGTGGTGAATCTGGTGATAGTCGATTGTGAGTCGATTGTGTACTGTTCTCACACTTGTCGAACGGTCAACTATGTAATAGGCGCCAATAAATAATCAACACACGCACCCTGAGTGTTTAATGTTGGTAAACCCGTCTGTCTTGCATGGATTGACTGTCAGTAAGTAGACCAATGAATCGAGAGGCTTAACACACTTTGGACGCACCGGTTCCCCCTATGGTCCTGCTCAAGTACAAAACTCTAATGCACCGGGCTACTCCGAGTCTTCCAGGCATCAAGACACAAGATTGATATGGGCCCCGAGCAGCAGCAAGATTTCCACCAACTGGGACTGTGCCCTTTCGTGCAGATGCTGGATTTATCTGAATGCAACACGGCACCTACTAGATCGGGGCTCTGGAATATCACCTGGCCGGGCTTTGCTATCTGCTGCTTGTCGGACTCGAAACTCTGTAACATGCACTTGCATTCTCAGGTTTCCCTCATTCTGGGCGGATGGTGCTGAGGCTGGAAAGGGGAGGTTGACGAGTCCTGTTTCGTTTCAAACCACTGTACACGTGATGGGTCTGATGATGCCTTGCGAAATTTTTTGTGCCTCCAACTCTTCCCCCTTTTCCTTGCCTTTTCCGCCTCCATACAACTGGCAGAGCTCACGACAAACAGCTAGTGGTTTATTCAAAAAATTCTACTATGTCGGAGCCCTCATCCGAACACACTTGTCTATCTTTCCCTGGTCAATGGAGCAGCAACTTTGCAAGCACAGATTTTGGCCCAGCCCCGCAATTGCCAGCCCACCAACCCGCACCTCTCTCCGACACCCTCATCCTGTCTGATGCTGACATGAACGTGTATGACTGGGCGACGATTATCCGCGAGCTCGGTTCCGACCCAGCAGCCTTGAACCCCCTCGAACATAGTGCCGACATGAGCACATTAACTGCCAACGCATCCCCAGCCGTGGATGCCTTCGAACATAGTGTCGAAGTAAGCACATCGATTTACGACGCGTCTTGTGGCCCTATTCAACCGGGTGACGATGACGATGTGCTTGCAGGCGCAAAATTCACGATGGATGGCGAAGTGGAACAGGGTCTCCAAGATGGGCTTGGTGGTCAATCGGACTCTGAGCCTGAAGAAGTTCACTACGGGAGTGTACGTGTTCGAACCAAGGTGCCGAAGAGCGAACTGCCTAGGAAGAGAGCAACCTACGAACTCAACAAAGGGAGGAAATCAGTGGCGGATGCAGACGCTTTACAGATGAAAGCGAGGTGGGATCAGGACATCGCCATCTTCAACGAAAAGCATGGCTACCTACCCAATTACAATCACCCCAACTTGGGTCTATCGGAGACCGTCAAGACCATCCGTGGCCCGTGTGCGAGCAATGGGTTAAACAGCAGGGCTGCTGCCCACTTCAATGCTGGTGAGTACCCTTAGAAGCTACTACGTGAACTGCATACTTATGTTCCATGTTCAGGTCGTACTCCAGGCCAAAAACTCAAAATCTCCGAAGTAATGAGGCTGATGAAGCTCGATCCCGCCTGGAGTGCAAAAGCAAGCGAATTGGATGAAGCACAGCAGGAGGAGTTGTGTATGGAGCTAGCTGAGAAGCGAAAGCTGGCGGATACGGCGCTTCGCCCAGGTCGTCTCTCCAGCGCAAAGACTGCCGATGTTCTGCTAAAGAGAGTGGATGCCGATGTGAGTTAAATTAATCCAATGTGGTTATTTTGGGACTGACGGTACTGAAATTATAGCTACACCGGTTGGAGTCACAAACTGGCTCGCTCTTCTTCATGATGAGCACAAAGAAGAACCACGACTCCGCTGTCAGGTCTGGTATCATGGGGTCAGAAGATGTATACGACTTTTTTATGAGTATGTACCAACTTGACCCCTTCAACATCGCAAAAGACCTCCAGCTGTACGCACTGCGAAGAAAGCAAGGTATGTGATCAACTATCAACCAAACTTCGACATTCTCATGTACTATTTAAAGGCAATATCTCCGCTGAATCTATTGACCATCTTCGAGCACAGGCGGTGAACCTAATACGCAGCAGCTTGTGTAAGTTCACTTTTTCTTCCACCTGCCCTTCCCCCTTACTTATCCCGCCCTCAGCTTCGATTCTCAAGCCTGGCCAGAAAATTGCGATGTCCTACGTGAATTTCGTAGCGGACATCGTCGAAAAATACTACATCAAGATTATTGACTGGCCCGCCGGCACTCCGTTCATCAAGCCCGCCGACATTGGTGACATCAACGAACTTCGCAGGCTTGTCACAGCATTCAAGACTGGTACTGCTTACTGGCGACCTCTTACCAGGCGCGAAAGGAAGCAAGTTGACATTGAAGCGAAGGCACGCAAAGAGGCTGGTATACAGGCAAAGAAGTCACGCGCGAAGAGAAGTGACGCTGGCATGAAGCGCGGCCCTCAGGCTAACCTCAAGCGCAAGACGAACGATACAGGCAACAAGGAGAACGGGTCTGAGTCAGCGCCTAAGCGCGCTCGCACAGACAATAATGGCGAGGGTAGCAGCGCCGGCGCTTTCAAAAGCCGTGAGTTCATTGGCTCGGACGAAGATGATGAGGAAGACATTAGAGAGGATTAAAGGAGTATTTTAGGGCGGGGCTCTACGCATGGTATGTCAAGTTCACCTTCGATCATCATGGGTGACCACTTATTGCATATGTCTAGCCCATACCTGTCGTGCCATCCCCTCCCCCTGCCATCCCCTCCCCCTATCAAGATCCCTGCTTCACCCTCCACTTCTCGATTATATATATTCTTCCTCACTCGCTTCCCGCTTGCCTCTGCCCTCCCACTTACCTTCCATGACTATTCTTAAGGGTTCTACATCCTAGCCCCTATACACTAACATGTGGACCCGCCGCCCCCCCACTGGCGGTGTTATAACTAATTATTGGCCTGAACAGTATCAATTTATCCTTCTGACATAGTATGCAGTACATCTATTTTTTATTATCACCCACTTATGGTGCACTTCACAATGTCGACTTACATTGAATATCAATTATGTGCATTACTATAGAGTACAGGGCCTGCTTGAATGCTCCAGAAGTCAGCCTGAGGGTGAAGAAATGCGAACATGTAATAGGTTGAATTAGCCTGCAAGGCCACATACTCGTGAAGTTAGGATAGAGGGGGCGGGAGCGCCGTCGCCGACGACGAGCGGGACTGTACCTGACGACGGAGACAAGTGTGGAGTGATGACAGGCCCCGACAGGTGCCAGTCCCAGCTCGACGTCCCATGACAGCGGTGGATGGCTCGCTGGCAGGTGGTACAAGGTAAATAGTTAGCGATAATTAACGGGAGCGGGATTTAGACTGACCTGTAAGCGAACTGGCATGGGCATACTGCCTCCATGCCCAAGCTTATCGGCACTGTATTGTGGGAGTCACAGGTGTGATAACAATCATATCCTATCTTTGGCAATCAAATGACGCCTTAATGACACAGCAGCGGAGCTAAAAGTCTGTCCGATCGACTTACCACAACTTTATATGTATTTGAAATCGAATGATGTTACAGTGGCTCGGGCAGATAGATCCGTGCTTGATCGAAGTCCCGAGTCAGCGTCATTAATCTCGAGGGTCTATCGGTCTTTCATTTCCGGTTATCGATGGACGGCCGACGACCGCTGAGTCCGGTGCTTTTTGGTATCTTATACTGCCACTTCCATCACCACTCGCTCTGCCAACTGCCCAGATTTCCTGAAAGCCTGACAATTAAGCATGTCCCCATCCAAGTCTCGAAGGCGACGTCGTATCGTTGCGGGTATCAACGCTGCCCCTGTTGACGCTGCCCCTGTCGACGCCGCAGGTATCGACGCTGCTCCTGCCGAAATCACTAATATCCGCGACAAATGCCCTCACTTTCGCATTCTGGTTATGGGGAAGAGCAACGCCGGAAAGACAACGATATTGAAGAAAGTATGCAATAGTGTGGAAGATCCAATGATCTTTAGTCCATCGGGAACGCAGGTAGGAACCCCCGTCAGCTCACTATCTTCTTATACATTGATATATTTCGGCTACAGATCGATATATCCGTGGTCACACCTTCTGCCGAGGTCCGTATCGTACAAACTATTGAACGTCCACTCGCTCACCGTGTCATAGCGTGGAGAGCACGACATCGAAAATGAAATGGTATTCAAGAGCAATACCGGATTTATATTCCACGACTCTCGGGGGTTTGAAAGTGGGTCTGTGGGCGAGACAGAGACGGTGAAGAAATTTCTGAGTGAGAGAGCGCAAGCCGGAGAGATGAAAGATCAAGTGCATGCCATTTGGTACTTCTGTCAAGTTGACTTCTCGCGAGGTCCGTTTCTAATCCCGCAAAATAAGGTACTGCCTTCCTACCGACGCTGCCAGACCGATCCTGGCCGCGGACGAGATGTTTTTCAACGGATGCGGTATCGGAAAAGGTGTGTAATCCAGAATATGGTGAATGAGGAGTCAATATGACGCTCGTATGAAGCTCCAGTGATTGTGATCTTCACGAAGTTCGACGGCTTGGTCACCAAAGCATTGACCGAGCTGCGCAGCGGCAATGGCAGCCTTAGCTTTAGAGATGCATTGAAACAAGCTCCGGCTGAGGCTGAAATCAAACTGGACACCTTGTACAAACAGCGCCTGCAAGCATCAAAGTTCCCGCCAACCGCCTGCCTGCATCTCAAAGGCGAGTGAGCTCGATGCGGCGAAAGTGTACTCTGCTTAGTCATTTTTGAGATCAGATATGCAACGTGCCAGCACCACCTGTCCCGAATTGATCGAAGCGACGGCCAATGCCATCACCGATGATGCGCTGAAGGGTTTGTTTCTCTCCGTTCAACAAAGTAACATTGACCTCTGCATTCTTTATGCTTTGAGCCATGCGTGAGTGTACCACTGTCATTTCATAATGCCAATAACCGCTTTTCTTAAACCAGGGACCTGTCAAATGCGGGCCTGGAGGATTTCATGAGAAACACATCACATTCATTCCCACATATCTGGGTGAGTTCGTGTCACCGAGAATTTACAGGACTGCATAGTTTGGCTAATTGATTTGACGTTTAGCAGGTAAGCTTGTACCGGAAAAAATTCAATGTATATTCTTAACGCTTAGTATTTTCCAGAATGTGAGTGCGAGGGTGCATATATCATATTGTGGCTAATGTGGCCGCTTTGCCCTTTCCAGAACGTGAGTGGGAAAGTGATATTTTCAATGCTGCCTCATCTTACTGGCGATTTTTCGGTAGGAAGTGAGTGTGATAGCCCCTAAGCGTAGCTTCAGCGCGATTGGCTAACATGCTTTGTTTTATCATAACTAGTATGTAAGCCAGACAAAACCACTCGCGCTATACGGTGTTTGATAGGCCACCAACGTGTCTGAAATTTCTTAAGGCAGTCAGTATATATCTCGAAGTCGAGCTCGTTCCATGTTGCTGACCTTCCTTGTCCGCTTCCTACATAGGAGGTAAGTATTTGTTAACCCGCTGTATTTATGGAACCTGCTTAAGGTTGCCTGACCTCTACTCGTGTTAATAAAGCCTGACGTGAGTACCGTCTCCCGTTGATCTCCATGCTGGTCGTTTGCTGACCTGGATGGCATTCCGACAGGCTGTGAGTGCTTTCTCCCGTTGATCTCCATGCTGGTTGTGTGCTGACCTCGATGGTATTCCGACAGCGGGTGAGTGCCTTATCCCGTTGATCTCCATGCTGGTCGTTTGCTGACCTCGATGTTACTCCGACAGGCTGTGAGTGCCTTCTCCCGTTGATTTCCATGCTGGTTGTTTGCTGACCTCGATGGTATTCCAACAGGATGTGAGTGCCTTCTCCCGTGGATCTCCATGCTGGTCGTTTGCTGACCTCGATGGTATTGACAGGATGTGAGTGCCTTCTCCCGTTGATCTCCATGCTGGTCGTTTGCTGACCTCGATGGTATTCCGACAGACTGTGAGTGCCTTCTCCCGTTGATCTCCATGCTGGTCGTTTGCTGACCTCGATGGTATTCCGACAGCGCGTGAGTGTCGTCTCCTTATGTATTTGCCCGAGTCCAACCTCACCTCCAAACTTGAATGACATTGGGATCGAACAGCTCGTGAGTACGCGCGGGGACTATAGACGTTTCCCATAGTGTAGCTAACAAATATGGCTGGACGCTATCATTTTAATTCCTCGTAGCTCGTGAGTGTTTGCAGGTTCTCTTTTCTCGCAGCTGCCACGACACTAATATGTTCTGGCAGGACAACAATACATTGCAAATTGCCAGAATGCTTCAAGCCGAGGATGGGGCATTCGTATGCTTCATACTCTAAAACTCGACTATCACTTGTAAACCTTACAAATTTCAATAGCTCAACTCGGGACGCAAAGATGAACGTTACATGTTGAATGCACTGACTGGTATGTGTTTCCTCCAATTTAATTTGCCCATCCATTTCTATTCATTTTAATAGCGCTACTCCTGTGCATGGAGCAAACATTTTCCCAAGCATCCGCTTGGGGCACGGGTTTGCCCAAAGCATTCTCTGTCGCCTTGGACTTTTATGTGGCCTCTGGCAATATCCTCAAGATTCACGATGCGATCACAACGATCACCCTTGGGAAGCAGCTTTTCGTTCCTCCCGTTGGCCAGCGTGGGGGGCCGGCGCGACGCCTAGATGAGGAGATGGTGGCGAAGATAAACACACTCATAGTGGAGAATCGTCTTCGTACGTCATTAATCTCTGCGATATGTTTGCAATATTGATACATGGCGGCTTAGGAATCTAAGTCCAATCGACGAGCGGGAAAGGGGCATTGAATTCTATGGGGGTGGTTTGGCGCGAGGTCTGCGATAAACGGAATGCATTGTCTCGTATCATGCGATGGCGGGGGTGATGAGGAAACGGCGAGGATGAGATTGCGAAGGAGATTCTTGAAAGAACTGTACGACTGCATATCATGTAAAACACGAGATCCCTGGTGAGCTGCTGAGAACCGAGGTGTCGCCGCGCGGTTTCCCCCATGGGCCCTGGCGTAAGTATACTGAGGGGTATTCAAAAGCAGCCAACGCACTGCAAGCGTCTCCTCCGACGAACGACTCTGGGTGCAGGGCACTCTTTGATGTTCTATATAGGCCTGCTTGTTCACCAATCGAGGACATCCACAGCTCCGTCCCTCAGATGTACTCGTAGGTGCCGGGGGATCAGCAGGAAAGAGGGACGCGTGACCGCCGAGAGCAGGGCCCGGCCGCGACTAGTGATACAGCACGCCTGTCAGTGAAAGGCCTGTTATCCCTCACTGCACGACACAAGCAACATTTAAAAATGGCACTTACGCCTTTCCTTGTCCTTTCCCGCAAATACGAGTTCTTGAAGCTCGACTTCACTAAAGTCTAAGTTTAACAGCCTCCTTAGATTTACCTCAACTTTCGACGATCTTCGCGCCATCAAGAGTCGGCACTGAACTGGCCTGCTACTGCTGATGGACCCTCTTTGATAGAACAGCGAGTTGCGGACCTTTGCTTTCGGGGTGTCATGTGCATCCATCACGTTTGAACTCTGAACTCTGAGCAGGAGCCTTTCAGGTGGCAGCGTTAGAGGGTGCAATCGCACAGAGAACTGAGGATATTTATGAGGACAGACCCGTGGCGGTACACCGGGTTCTTGGTGAGTTCATAAACTCGATCGGATTGTTTGCGTCCAGTTTCGGACCCGCATGCTAGCAGAACCAGTGATTAGCCAATCGCAAGCGCCGCAACTCAGAAGTCGGATGCGATGGTGAACTGTGAGTGCAGGATGAGTGCGACGTTGAAGGGGAACCTTGTTTGCACAAACCTCAGACCTTCCCGAGGAGGACAAGATGTAGGATCACGATGATTGATTGTCTGGAAAATAGCATGAAGCAGCCTGGGTGTACACAGATCTTTCCAGTGCTAGTCAAGATACACGATGCTTCAGTCCAGGTTGATGGCGATACACCCACCACGGTACCCACACCAGTGCATGTATCCCCCGGGGGGTTCTGATCCTGAAGGCCATCTGCGGGATAGGCGAGCACTTGAGACTTCTCGAGGGTGTGGGAGCAGCGCCCCGCTACATCCGACGCTTGAGTGTTCCGGATAGAGAGGATGTACCCAAGGGTGGCAATGCAGTCCAAAATTATTATGCATGAGTAACACGTACGCGTCGCCGGTGGAAGGAGTACGTATACAGTTCTGAGTAAGAACTCCTCCGAGTGACATGTTACCGGATGCTGGTTAGTGATGTACCCGGATGTTGCTCGGATATTCACGTTATGTTGAGTGCAAGTTGAGTGCGAAGAGTTGGCGAAGAGTGCATGGTTGACAAACCAAGCCTAGACCGATGACGGCTGACCAGACAGGGGCATTGCCCTGTTATAGTGAGTCGTGCCAGCCCTTGTCTTCTCATAGCCTGGCGCAATATACTACGGCTGTCTCATCCGGCGCTTTGACAGAGTGTTCACCCATGCCGCTGTTACCTCCGAAGACGCAGCTCTGACGCCCGAAGACGTCGCGTCATTCGCAACATTCATTCGCTACTTGGTACAGATCAAGTCCAACAAGGCCTATCCTCCAGCTGATGCCATTTCCACAGCTGCGGTATCTAATCTTGACTCTATTCGTGCATACCTTTGACACGCTCGCCAACAAGCAATAAGACGTACAACATCGACCGCACATCTTTAACTGCCCACCACGCCTTCCCCAAATACCATCTATTCCTTACCGTCAACCACCCTCTTCGCCCACCACGCGTCAACACAAATCCTTCCTCAAAGCCATCGCACGCTGCTGCTTCTCGCCTTGCCACCTGCGGCCAGACGGCCGGGACCTGGCAATCCCCGCGGATCCCAACTTCCAGCAGGGTCAAGTGGCAGTCACCCACGCCGAACGCAGAGGCTGTTCGCGCGCCGGCCGTGCTTCTCCACCCGCATGCATCTCGCGAACTTGCTCACTACTCTCGCAGCGCGTCAAGATCGGCGCGGACCGGATGTGCTCGGCATACAAGGAGGGGAAAGCAGCGGGCTGCACGACGCTGGTTCATCGTTGGGGATGGATTTGCGCGATGCGCTCTGGGTGGGGGAGGACTGCGCGTCCGTGGCGATGAGGTTGAAGCGGGGAGGAGGGCCGAGCGATTTCACATCCCCGTCCTCGTTGGTCTTCGCTGCGTTCGCAGCCGCGGAGAGCTTCAGCGCGGTACAGACGCCCCGGTTTCACATAGATGCTGCCGAGCATGCCATCTTGCTGCCTTGGATCTTCCAGGAGGCCAAAAGCGCATAGGCGGCGTTAGTGCAGATCTTTAGGACTATCGATTCTGAGCACCCAATACCCCCACTGCCTCAGTCCTTGCGCCTTCTTTCTTTGCATCCCAGCAGACCGCGAAGACCGACCGCGTACTCGGACGAGAAACTCCCTGATAGCGCCCCCTCAAGACGCTTGTAGAGACGTGCCTCGCGGGTAGACGGGGGACAGGATATCATTGGACTCGCTCCATTCTGTGCAAGAACTGATGTCAGCGATACTCGACGAGTAACTCGGTGCGGGAGTGCGAGTGGGACAAATAGACCTCAAGAAGCTCACGAGTACTTTACTTGGCGCACCCTTTCCATCCACCTCGATCCAGTCGTCGGCACTAAGGAACGCCCAGGGCGATCAAACGATCTCCCCCATCCCCGGGTCGTCTGCGATATCCACCGGTACCCGTCAAGAACTGTAACGGGCGTGGGCGGAGACTTCGTATCGCACGCAGACCCTGCGCGGCAACCCTGCTGCCACTAAAGAAGTGTTTAATCTCGTCGTGGATGAGGGGGGCAGCGGCCTTTTCTTGCAACTCAGACTTTCCCTCTCTATCCCAGCCGATCGCCCACTTTCCACTCCCGCCCGAAGGTCACGATTCCTCGCGAACAAGGCGTCAATGGGCAATTGGAAAGGATGTGGGCCTCCACCGTGGCTGGGTACGACGCAGGCGCTGCCCATATCTCGGACATCTTCAACACCAGCACAAGTCTCGCAGCTCGCAGACTTACGCGGGTTGGCGGCATGCAAGTGCTTCTGCCTTGCGACATCGGGCGCAAAGGCACATCTCCGCTCGCCGTGCGCAACATTGGCCAACTCTGGCCAACTCTGGCCACCTTGAAGACCATCCCGGTCGCGCAGGACAGTCCCGCCTTTACGACCCACAGGACGAGCAGAGGCGCACGCGTGAATAGTCGAACAAGATCACCCGCTCGGCAGCGCTCCCTGGCACATGGCTGGATCCACGCCGCCAAACGCTGTCGTACGCGGGCAGAGAGAGCCGACCTTCTCTTTCGTTTTCCTGAAATTCTAATCAGAGGCCTGTGGCGTTTGTGACGATTATCTACCAGGCCGTAAGGTTGCAGCGATGGAAACTGATACTTGATACTTTCACAGCGTCTTCTTCCTGCTCCTGTTCACATGGCCGAGATTGAACCAATTGTCGCCTGCGGTCTGGCGTCTTTTCGTCTTGTCTTCAACCCAGAACCGACCAACAACAACGAAGAGGTGAGTAAAATATTCAGTCTGGGGACATATATGATGTCTATATCGATGGTTGTCAATGACCGCAATGCGGATATGATCATAACTTTTTCTAGCTGACTCTTCTTCGTTTCTTCGTCCATCGTGTGATGCATACTCACGATCCTTTCTTGTTCGCAGGTTCGAGAAAGCGTGCGTAACGTTTCCGGTTCGGTGGTATGATTATGGAAGTTGGGATTTGCTTGAGTGCCGATCACCGCGCTGTGATTTTTGTCTTTGGACATTCTCGGAACCGCTCATCGATGTGCACGATTCATCATAGGATAGTCGTTAGATGTATATGTTGATCGGACGTATCTCCTTTTCGTTGCCACTAAATGATTACAACCCATTGCGAATTCTGGGCGTTTTTACGCGTTGGCGAAACAAACTCAACAAACCCGCACTCTTCTATTTCTGACTCTTCGTTTATCCTCTTCGAATGGCGCTTGAAAATCCTGTGTTGACCTTTCAATTTCAAGTCCCTACCACCGTTATAGTTGCCAAGAGAAAGAGCTATCCATAGAAAAAGCGACTTCACAGCAGATATTCTCCAGAGTCTCCACTTGCCAATCCTCGATATATATGCAACGCTCAACACGGCCCTTCTGCGTTCCTCTGGCTGCCGCCGCCATAGTTGCTAAACGAAGTGCACTCGGATATCTTCCATAGCCGCGCAATCCACGTGCGTATCTTCTTCGTTCTTCGTTCTTCGTTCTTCGTTCATCTTGATGGTGCGTCCTCGGCGATATCAATTGCACATAGCAATATCTAATAATATATATGAGGTTGCTGCGCCTAGACTTCACTGCTGCTTTGTGTCAGCCGGGAGAGGATATGCCATATGCCGTTCGAGCTGAGGTGTGTAGGTTTTTTGTTTGCAAGATGCTGCATATGTGAGATAACATGCCATCCACGGTACACATCATTGGTCGTCTTCGCTTCGAGGTACACCATATATCCGTGTTGTGCCATGATTTCACGCATAAGCGAGAAAATCAACACCACTGCCCTGGGAGGCGCAGAGACAACCTGATTTGAGATTGTTTTGAATTTTCTCTCTCGGAAAGTGTGTGCGACTTGAACGTTGGACGCTTGAGCTCAGGGAGAGCATGAGTCTTGAGTGTCCATTAGAGTAGAGCATCTCAAAAATAATGTTCCATTTCAATTAATATTGCTCGCAGGTGGTGGCAAATGACCTTAATGAGACGCGTCAGGTCCACGTGCCCGTATCCTCAGCTCATGATGAAGCGACAGCCCGCAGACCTAAACACTGGTCGTAGATCGCTGCTGGAGTCAAGCCGGAGTCCCTGTTCACGGTCAGAATGGTAATAGAAGATATGGGCTGGGAGGTTGCAGAAAGTTCGTAAATTTCGCTGAGCCCATAAGAAAAGGCCAATTAGCTTCCATACCTGCGACGCGGGAGAAAGGCTACTGGTTGTTATCGCTCATGCTCGGGAAATTAGATGAAGGTACTGGATGGATTTCAATTGGGTCTACGCTCTACGACAAAACATTCAACATAAAATCCCAACAATTGCATGCCAACGCCAGAGCTCACAGAGTAACTGGCAGAGCCCTGCAGGACCACACGTCCTGCGCCACATGTACATCCTCCAAACCCACGCTGCCCGTTCCATCCACCTCCATCTCCTATCTCACGAGGTGAAAAATGTGTCCTCCTAATCCTAGTCTGCGAACTCTCCGCCGCTCGTCGTGACCGACCTGGCTCATGGGCTCGCCCTCGCCCTAGGCCAACACGCTATGTGGTATGCCCCACCCTGAGCCCGAGACCGCGTACATGGCCGAATGCGCGACCGTTGTGTGGTACCTGATGATCACATTGTCCATGCTGAGAATGCTGAGAATGCCGAGTTCAGGCATGAGATGCCGAAGCGCGAGATAAGGATCTGGATGGTGATCCAGATGTAGATGTATACTAGTCGTCTACTCCATCGTCCTGCGTAGCGCGGTTTGTGCGTTCCCGGCTCGCTTTGTTCGCTGAGAAGCACTTTGGTATACACAAAGACGGTCCCCGTGTGCCGAGCGACCTCCTGGAAGGATATGTTGGAGCGGTTGGCAAGCGCGACGACGGTTGTAGAGAGTGCGGTGAGTGGTAGGTGGTGGAGGTGCAGCAGGGCTACGAGGTGCGCCGCTGGAGTGCAGGGGAATAGGTGCGCGCCTATTCAGAAGTTCCGTGTGGTACTGGTAAATTGGACATACTGAAAGCTTACCCGAACGCGATAGTCGGTGAGTAATGATCAAGGTGGATTGAAAATCATTCCTCAGATACATCGTCCCATTCTCCCTTCCCAGTTCCACGCCTCAGCAAATCGTAGAAGTGACTAAGAACGGTAGCGTTGCGTGTTCATAACATCCCTGTACAACATCACATCGATTTGCCAATATGAGATATCGGCGTGCAAGCTCATAAGACAAGGGCGGTAATCGATAATACCGATCTGTGCGAGGAGATCGTTTCAGCATGAAGTGCAGAGCAGAGATACAAGAATGCTCACTCGTCCGTGACGACTTCCTAGGGATATCCCTCTTCCGAAGCCTTACAGATGAATGCTGAGGTCCTGCCTGAGGGAGACAACGTTGCGGCTCGAGATGCTCCTGATTAAGGCAAGAGGTTATTCAGGTTGTGCACAATGGGCTAGCCAGAAGTTATCCTTTAGGACGCGATAGCCGACCCAGGAGACGTCCTTCACGCGGCGTAGAATACCTATGAACCAAACACCATCAGCAGCTGCGGGCACAAATACGCTGAACTAGAGAGAAATCGAAACCGAAATGCGGGGTGTGGAAAGTATCAAGAAGATGGGAGGGAGTACGTACCAGCAACACTGCCAGGCCTCCACCGCACCATCCTCCAGCATGCGCGCACGCAGTTGTGGTAGTATGACATCGCCCGAACCTCAGCGCTTCTCGAGGTTGGCGTGCACCTGCGGGGTACTTGGTTGGTGGCGGACTGCGCTCACATGTCAGCTTTACACTCAAACAGAGAGAGACGACCGAAGCCCGGATATTACGCTATAGGCGGATGAATAGAAAAAAGAAGCAAGGAAGAAGCAAGCATCGAAGGAATAGGAAAAAGAGATTTGAGGAAGATGTTGCCAAAGATCACTACGCACCGTATCAGCCCCAGCGTCGAACGTGCTCTCCGTCATAGCCATGCACCAATACATCATCGTCTAGCTCGAACGCTCCCGGTGCTTCAAATGATCTTGTGCAAGGCTATTCCGCGATTTCCATCTTCTAGGGCCCTATTCAACACGAAAAGATGCGAGTAAGGGAACGCTCGCGAGCGTCAAATCTCGCCATGGAGGAAAATGAAACGCACCTAGTCCAGCTGCACGACGCAGAGCCTGACCCATCCCACGATGGGGTCGCATGGGTGGATTCGGATCGTCTCGCAGGAAGGCACCGACGTCGAGAGCGCGAGGGTGGCGGGCCGCGGCATAGCTAGAAAGGTGGGGAAGAGGTGTCAGTATTGATTATAGGGGTATGCAGATGCAGAGAAGGGGTTTAGGAAAGGAATATTAATGGGAAAGTGGACGGGCGAAGGGGAAAATATGGGCTCGTAGGGTCGCGAAAGCCAAGACTACTGGCCAGCTGGCTTGTGGAAAGAGGGCAAAGCTTGCTACGCACAGTTTTGTAAGTTCCTGCCTCGGCAGTAGGTTATGTGCAGATGCATAAACCTCGGAGAGGAGGCCGTGTCATAACATAAGACCGACTGGAAGCCTGGACTGGCCGGCCCAGCGTGATCTGGCGGTGGGCTTCGAAGATGGCGGTGGGATTACTCTGGACAAGTTGGAGGACGGTCATTCATATGATAAAGCTGAGCTTTGAAGCTATAGCATTGGTTCACATTCGATCATAGCCCTGGCAGCTGACTCAAGAAGGCGCGATCAATTGCAAGCCCAGCCAATTAGCCATGTCTAAGGTCTCTGACCCAGTGTTGTCTTGACCCCCCAAATTTCGTCAATGGGGGTCAATCAAAGTACTGCCCGTCAATGGTTGACCGGTCAGGCCGTCGGGTCAATAAGGGTCAAAGTCACAAGACAACCGTTGTCTCGTGACATGTGCATTGTGATGGGAGCTAGGCGCGACGCGCTGCGACGCGACCGTTGTACCTAGCTCGATACTTTAATACGCCACGGAAAACAACATAAATGGACAAGAATAACATTAACCAAATGCTATGTCATTTTTACTGCTTCACCTAGTTTTTGGCTGCTCAAAATGCCGTCCAAATCCAAATTCTGGTACTTCGAGACCAACAAAACACTTTACAGGACTGATCACACTCACCTCAATGCCTGGTGCAATGGCTGTGTAGCAGAGCACATACGGAGTTTGAATATTGAATTTGCCACTGTCAATGAATTCATATCCGAGACCCCATTTAAGCGAGCGGAAAGACAAGTACGAGGAGGACGAAGATGACGATGACGCTGATTTTGGTTCTTTAGCTCAGACCTGATGTCTTCCTCTCCGAGTCCGTCTGATGTATATAATTCACAACATGTCATTTTCCAACCTACCCGCAGCAACTACGTAGTATGTGGTAGAGCCTTTCAGCAGCTCGGCAGTCGGTCCGCTCGTAACCGTCTTCCCACGACCGCTCCATTGACCGGTCAGGCCAAATCATTGACAAACCCTGCCATTGACTTGACCCCCGGACTGACCCGGTCAGTCCGGGGGTCAAGACAACACTGCTCTGACCGACATCTCTGCAATACCTTAAGCTTTGAATGGACCCACTTCAGCATTTGGAATGCATCTGTATCTACACGTATATCACCAAAGGAGTTGCAATGTCCGTATGTACTGTTCATGCTAAGAATCCTTCGAGCGGTACCGGTGAATCAATGCTACAATCTTCCTATCCGCATTATCCACCGCAAGTGCCTGGGCAAACGACGAGGCACT